>APFE031555362.1:18069-74076 GCA_000404065.3 Pinus taeda
TATTATTAGTAAAACCCCCTTATTATATTGATGTACCCATGTAGTGCCCATATTGTTACTATTGTGCCCCATAGAAGCCCACTATTGTTATTATTGTTCCCTTACATTATTATTGTTATGTAGGCTCTGATTATATAATGACCCCTTAGACACCTATATATAGAAAGGAGGTCTTTTCATTTGTATCATCAAATAATTGTTCATTTATGGAATGTAAAGGAGGTTTCCCCCTCGAAGAAGCTGAATTATAAGGCGTTGATCTATCTTTTCTATCTTTTCTTGAGCTGGTTTCATAACATTTGGTATCAGAGCTTTGGATTCTAGGGTTTCCCTGCTCCAAACAGGTCATCGTGGAATTTTCACTATAACGTTTTTGCTACGAAGTTTCAAAAGCTAAAAAAAATCATTTGAGATGAAATCGGTTTGAACTTTAGGTCCAAATTTAAAACCTTGTATCGCTATATTTTCGGAGATATAATCTGAGGAAGTTATGATTTTTGCAGACTCCCAAATTACATTCTAAACAGGTGACCTTGGGAAACTTGTCATAACTTTCCCTCTAAGCATCAGATTGAAGTTTCGTATGAAGTTAAGGAAAGAGGACGAACTGTAGTTTTTTGTGTATCAGTTTCAAGTCCGAAGGTCGAAATAGTGACATGGGGCACTTTGTACAAGTTTTCTCTTCTGAGAAGGTACATAATTAAGTCATCTTGGGAGATTGTGCATAACTCTTTCTTGGAGAATCCAATTTTGATCAGACTGGTGGAATTGGAAAGAGGACGTAGAGGGCTGCTGCAAGTCACAATTTTAGAACTGGGAGATTTGAAATTATAGAGTTACAATCGTTTCAAGATCGAGCTCCTAAAATCGAGAAAAGGTGATATGAGGAAGTTTGATGGCAAGGATCCGGTAAATTGGATACTACAGATGGACCAATATTTTGATCTACATGATGCAAAAATGTTACAAAAGGTACATATTGCGTATTGATATTTAGAACCAAATCAATTTGTATGGTATAGAGGGATTTGTCCTTGTAAACCACTTGTCACCTGGTCAGTTCTCACAGAGGAAATGATAGCACATTATGAGGATACAAAGAGCAACACCTTCTTTAGCCAATTGATAAATCTCAAAAAAAAGGGTTCAACAGTAGAGCACATTGAGGACTTCCAAAAATTGAATATAAGGGTAAATGATATTCCAAAGAAGAAGGATTGATGTCTTCATAGGGACTTTAAAGGATAACATTCAACATGAGGTTCATCTTTGGGAACCTGATTCATTGGAGAAGGCATTCAAGTTGGAAAGAAAATTTGAAGGAGACAAGGAATCCTACTAATCACAACTATAAATATGGAAGTGTTTTTTCTCGTAGCCTTCCACAACCTACAGGGTTTACACAACAACAATTGGAAGAAAAAAGAGAAAAAGGGCTTTGTTACATTTGTGATAGAAAATACACTAAAGGTCATAAGTGTGCTGAGAAGAAATTATTTTACACAGATTGTGAAGAGGCGAAAGAAAAGAATTAAGAAACACCAAAAGAAGATGATATACACTGAGAACCAACCCCAGAGAAAGAAGAAATGAATCCGACCATATCTTGTAAAGCACTGGCAAGAATTACCACTCCTGAAACTCTCAAGATAGAAGAACATATCAAGAAGAAAAAGGTTCAAGAAGTGAAAGATCACATCAAGAAAGAAGAAATGAATCCATCCATATCTTGTAATGCATTGGCCGGAACTACCACTCCTCAAACTATCAAGATAAAGGACATATCAAGAAGAAAAAGGTAATAGTGTTGATTGATTTGGGCAGTACCCATAATTTTATTCATTGTAAGATAGCCAAGGAATTGAATTGCTTCCTATATCCAACACCAGAGTGTCAAGTGATGGTTGCAAGTGGAGGAACCATAAATTGCTCTGGAAAGTGTCATAATACCAAGCTATGTATGGGAGATATGTATTGAATAGCCCAATTCTTTCCATTCCAATGGGTGGTGTTGATGTTGTACTAGGATTCTAATGGCTACAATCCTTGGGTACAATAGCTTTTAATTTTCAAGAAATTTTCAAGAAATTTTCTTCAAAAGGAAAAGAATTTGAATTAAGGGGTATCACAAGGAAACCGGGAAATATAATCAGCTTTAACGGAATGACACAGCTTCTAAAGAAAGAAAAATGAGGCGTAATTGCACAATTATGTTCGCTAGAGGTTCCCACATCACAATCATCTATTTATCCAAATCTCCAAAAAGTATTGGACAATCATTCCAAGGTATTTGAGACTCCCAAAAGCCTCCCACCTATTTGTGATTATGATCATTATATTCATTTGATTCCAGGAAGTGTTCCTCCAAACATTAGGCCTTATAGATATCCATATGCCCAAAAGAGTGAAATTGAACGTATGGTTGCCGAAATGCTAGAGGTTGGTATAATTATCCAACCAAATTTGATAAAAGAAGCAAGGGATGAATGGAAGAATGATGAAGCAGGGTGGGAACTCATTAAAAAGTTACAGAAGATCCCAGTTCAAAGAATATTGCTAGAACTTGGTAAGGAAGGAAAATTCATATTGGTACCTGAAGTAGTCACAGAACCGAGAAATTGGCAACTATAAAATCGATCAATTTCAGAGTATCTCATCAAATGGAAGAAATTATCTGCTGAAGATTCCACATGGAGGGTGAAAATTTTATGTAGAAGCATCCAGAACTACTCAAGAATTGAGGACAACACTTTTTGAAGGAGAGGGGCACGTTAGGTCCCTATATTACTAATATAACCCCTTATTGTTATTAGTGCAACCCCCTAATTATATTGTTGTGCCCATATAGCCCCCATGTTGTTACTATTATACCCCCGTAGAAGCCCACTATTGTTATTGTTGTGCCCCTATAATATTATTGTTATGTAGGCTGAGATTGTATTGGGATCGCTTAGACCCATATATATAGAAAGGAGGTCATGTAATTTGTATCATCCAAGAATGATTCATTTGTGTAATGTAAAGGAGGTTTCCCCCTCGAAGATGCTTATTTTGAAGGCATTGATCTCTCTTTTCTATCTTTTTCTGAACTAGTTTCATAAAAAATATGGCTGAGGACTTCACTCAATGAGCTGACACAATCCTCAACGGATGGGAAGCCATACTTCAGAAGTACAGAGATTTCAGGCTTAGAGAAGGTTATTGGTGACAAGCTCCCAATTGAAACAATATTGTCGAAACTTGATGAGGAAGGAAAAATCATATGGAACCTGAAGAAGTCAGAGAAACAAGAACTCGTTAGCTATGAAATTGATCAATTTCGTAGTATCTCATCAAGTGGAAGAACTTACTCGGTGAAGATTCCACATGGGAGGATGATAATTTTATACAGAAGCATCTGGAACTACTCAAGTGTTGAGGACAACACTTTTTTGAAGGAGAGGGGCATGTTAGGTCCCTATAGTACTAGTGTTTCCCCCATTACTATTGTCATTTTAGCCCTTATTGTTATTGTTGTTCCCCTAATTTCCCCATATTGTTATTATTGTGCCCCATAGAAGCCCACTATTGTTATTTCCGTGCCCTTATATTATTATTGTTATGTCAGCTTTGATTATATTGTGACCCCTTAGACTCCTATATATATAAAGGAGTTTTTGTCATTTGTATCATCTAAGAATTGTTCATTTATGTAATGTAAAGGAGGTTTCCCCCTCGAAGAGGCTGATTCTGAAGTTGTTGACGTATCTTTTCTATCTTTTTGTGAGTTGGTTTCTTAACACAATCCCTATTAACTAGGGAGGTATTCATAATCCATACAAGGTACTTGGACATTCTCAATCTGAATAATTTTCATAAGAAGAGTCAAATTGGTAACCCATATGTATAACATCATATCAACCAACATTGTCACATAGAAAGGCCTTGAATAACAACTCTATCTCTCCACAAGATCAGAGCCCAATACTGCTGATATTAATGATGTATAGACACCCTCATGATTGTCTCTCTCAGAACATACCCAACCTGAGTTCTCTCAGAGTATGTTCTACCAGGACTATTCTTATATTGGATTCCTAGTCCTCAAAGAATATATGTCCTCTATGACTAATCTTCTCTTAGATGCCCTAACTCATCCTCAAAGGGCATCAGATGCCATATGTTTACCCAATCATCCATTATGTCTTCCCAAGTGAAGAAAATAATGTTGTGTCTATCTCTCCCTCTCAACATAGGGAGGAACTACCCATTCCTATAAAATGAATGTACCCAACCTCCGTCTTAACTAGGGACTTGACCAAGCTTCCTCTTCACTAGAGACTTTATTTCAACAACTCTTCGGGTGGAGATCATGGGACTCATAGAACTCCTTCCTTTTATGTCATGAATTTCTCTTTGTCATAGAGTCTACATCTTTCTGGACTTCTTTGTAGGGCGCAAACCATCCATCACTTTCATCCATGACTCAGTCATGTCATCATTCCTTTCATTGGAAAGTAATCCATTGGTCCATATTTGGTGCTCCTTCGTGCTTTGTTGCCTTCTTCAAGACATGTTTCCTTAAGGATATTTCATCTAGATACATGATCATTAGTGGCGAAAGACATCCACAACTCTTCCCTTGGAAACCTTGCATAAGCCCATCTAGATATCGTTACAAAAAATAAATGAAAATTAAATAAAAATTACCTTTGTGATGGTCTTTCATCATGGCATCTTCTAGTTTGCATCAACATCCTTCATACGAATTGAAACATCTCCAAAATATATATACAATCAAGGGTCTCTTTCTTTTTTCAGACTTCATTACAGTCTTTACATCCTTCATGGAGATATCCTAGTCAAATATTCCAATTCTAGGATGTTGATTTCCTTCTTCACAGTTGCATATTCCATGATCTCTTCCCTTCTTTCTTCACACATGTTCCTTCCCAGGAACTTTCAATCAGAGTTCCTCCAATTATTTTCAACCACCTCATATTACATATGAGGACATAGTATGTTGATTTCATCTAGTCAATATGTGACCCATGCCTTCCTGCATCTTTTCAATGGAGGAGATTCTTTTCTTTTAATCATGCTCTTGAGATAAAGCATTTATCCATGTTACCTACAACCATATGAAATGTCTCTATAATATCAAATACAAACACACATCATTTTCCTTTAGGTCATCTAAAATTTCTTCAACAAATTCCTTGATTGAAATAACTTCAATCCCTTGATCCGCTTGTGGTGCAAGTAAATTCTCAGTGCGGACACAAACAATTCCTCTAGCTCGAGAGAGCGGGTCTAGCCACAAACAAACAATTTATGGAAAATCTCCTTAATATAGAATCAATTAAGAGGGCCTACCTCTTATAATGCTATTCTTCTTGGTGATGATCCTGCTTCCTCACTCTAGCTATCTTCTGTTTCCTTCCTTCAAATACCTGAAACAAGAAAACAAGAAAAACAACAAATGTGATAGCATAAAATATTGTATTCAGCCTACTCAATAGGTCAAGAACCATTAAGCCATAAAGGTGTAAAATGACACTTCATGTAGGAAATCAATCAATAGTTTCATTTACATAAATCAGAAAGAGATTACAACTGGTTCCTTAACGTTACTAGTCTCCTCCGACGTATCTGAGTTCCCACACTTCTGCTAACACTTCATGGATAGCCCCAACAATAGAAGTTTTAATGCCTCTTTCCCTCTAGTCTCAAACCAAACCAAAATCACACTATTCTCCCTGAAACATACATTAGAAAGCTACAAGCTATAGATGACTTGCTGGTTATTCGAACTTGCTCAAAAACTCCAACAAACTTTTGCTTGGGAGAAAGAGAGGCTTATATAGCTTGGATGGATGGGAGATGGTTCCTCTCAATGTGGGAGAAGGTCTTATCTCTTAAGGTTGTTCCATCCTAATAGGGGAAAGGAGCCCAAACTAATTTCCTCAACTCTATCTAGCCTAACCATCTACCAGACTTCCGTTACGGAGCTTCTAGACATGGAAGCTTTGGCTCCTTATTTAAAAAACCTTCCAAAAGAGGATCAATGTGACTGGAAAAGGGATCAGTCGCTTCGATTGGTGCGAGGGATAGTTTTAACCCCTGTAAATCAACGCGAGGAGAAAACTAGTCAGTAGCGTTGGTTTTGTAAAATGGGATAGAAGAAAGACTCTTGGGAAATGGTGTAAAGGGGAATTATTCTGCTCATGAAGAGGGACATATTGGGAATTTATTCATGATGGGAAAGTATGTTGGGTACACTGTAGAGGTCCTTCAGGATCGTAAACGAGGAGTACAGGGACAGTGACAAAATGTTGTGCAATAGATGACCCCTAAAGCGTGAAGGCTGAACTAGAGTGGGGTGAAATGTTTTACAAGTGGAAGCGGGGAACCAAAGTTTATCATCAGAAAACCTAAAAGTAAGCATAGATACATATACATTGATGAAAAATCTAAATAATGATACATGAATGGTGGTATGGACGTAGCCATCCAAAGAATGATCATGTTAATGGATCCAAGGCATAAGCGCAACCATCCAGTAGAAGGGATCATAATGAAACCAAGGTATGGTCACAGACATCCAATAATGAGAAGGATCATATATAACAACTCATGGTATGGTTGAAGCCATGCATTTGAAAGAAACATGTATATCAACATGACCATGTCACATTGCCTCGTAACCCGGACTTGTGTAAACTTAGCCCAGGGTCTTGCGCTCCAAACGACCCAATCAAAGTACAAATCCTAACATGCGAATGAATGTGTTGAAGTCAAAAATGCTAGGAATTATCTTGGTTACCATTCAATGACGTGAACTGTTAACAAGCGTGAGAGAGACCACCAATAATGATAATGGCGCTCATGGTACTGGCAACATAGTTCACAAAATGTCAATAAAGGAACTGATGTCAAACACCCGTGAAATAACCCGATCAAAAGCCAATGATGTGAACTTGTCGTCGAGTGCGAAGAACTCGCCATTAGGGCATGCAAGCTCTAAGGTACTGGAAGGGAGCCTCTCGGTCAACTTCATGGATAATGAGCTGAAGTCGACAAGAAGTGACCATGTCGAAAGAGGGCCATGATGTATCCCACATCATCGACACGAGACAAAGGGATGCAAATGATTTCAGATGATACAGAGAATCATGAGTAAGTGTAACTACAAAAGGGCTGACTCTTGAACATATCGGCAACACGATTCTGAAGTTTGGCAGTTGTTGGATCCACAAGATTGGTGGTCATGATGATGTGGCAGAGATCAAATGGAAGGAAAAGAGAGAGAGCAGCCCAACCCAGGAAGGTCAAATGAAAAGGAAGATATCCCAACCCGACATGAAGTAGAAAGTGTCATGTCCAAGAGTCATGTCCAAGAGTGAGCCGTCAACACGGCTGATAGAATTTCCAAATTTTCCCCCACCATTTCTAGTAGGTAACTGAGTTATCTTTTATCAAAAGCTTGAAGGGGATAGCATACGCTTGCACTGTAAGTTCATCGTTCGGACGAATTCGACCTTGTAAGTTTAATGATCCCTAGGAAGGAGAAGCTCATGTTCGTCATAGCGATGAATCCAATGTTGTTTAATGTTTTAACGAGTCCAACAAAGGGGTAACTCAGTATCTTTTTCATGTTTAGAGGGTTTGAAAAAGACATAGAAAAGAAAACTCCACATGGTCCCTTTTCGTACATTTGTGTCTCTCGAGACCGAAAAGGTAGAAAACAATACTTGAGAGAACCGCTTGACCATTTCATCGAAGGAGCACCTTTTTCTTAAATAGTGCATCGTAGCTCGAAAAAGGGGTAAATGTATACTAGGTGAACGACATTTCGCAGCCTTTAATGAGTTCAAAATGACAAGAACTCGATAATATTTTCCTGTTTTAAAGAGTCAAAAAAGAGCTTGAAATCAAACCCCCCATTTTATTCTCCTTTATGAGTTAAAAAGGGAAAAATACTTGGAAATATTTTCATTTTTTACGGGTTAGAAAAGAGATTAAAGGTGACTTGTCCTAGAGGAATGAGTAGTATAAAGGGTAGCAATTGGTTTCGACAATGATGGAACTGCTCAAAAAATGTATTGGTCAAGAGGCTAGCTAACAAAAACCACTCATCGTTGCAGCTCCTCATGAAAGGAAAAACAACCAAGTGAAAGCATATGATTAGCCAAAGAGATGATGGCGATGGAATTAAACAACCAAGGCTCCTCTAGCAGAAATTAGCTGATAACAACGACAATCACAAGATGTAAATTGGGCATGGGTTTTACACAAGCTTGAACTATGGTGAACTCTGCTTGGATTTGGTTTCATGGTTAAACAAGCTTGAAATAAAAAACTATGCTTGCTATAAGTTTGCATGCCCCTAGAATAATGACTCAACTTGAGGTACATGCCCCCAAAGCTTTGTTTCATTCAACTAGGTGAATGGAATGAAGGTTCACTTTCAATATCTAGGAAAGATTCGACTAGGATTTTACAAGATATTAATCAAAGACTCAAGTTGGAAAAGGGAGTTGTTTCATTTTTTAACGAGGTTGATACAAGAACAAACTATCCTCAGACATATTGATTCAATTTTTAACAAGCTTGCCGCAAGACAAGGAACTATGCTCATCCCTTATTTCATTTTTTAACGAGGATAACACAAGACTAGGAACTATCCTCATGACTCCTTGTTTCATTTTTTAACGAGGTTGACACAAGACCAGGAACTATCCTCATGATTCCTTGTTTCATTTCTTAATGAGGTTGACACAAGACTAGGAACTATCCTCACTATTCTTTTCATGACCCATAAGAGAACATGGCTCCCAAGAGGTCTTCACTAGACAGAAGAACCACGCTCTAGGAGGAATACTTGTCATTTGGTACCAAAGACAGATCAGGTTCCAATTCCCCCAGTACATAATATAAAATACCATCTGTGTGATCATTAGCAGATGCAAAAATAGAACAAGTAGCCAAATAATTGACCTGTGGCGGGGAAGGTACTACTTGCAAACAAGAGCTGATAGGGGACAATGGTTGCAAAGGAGGCGCCTGGTGACCAATGAAAGCCAATTAATCAATGGTCACAATTCTCCCTTCGTGTAGAAAACAAAACCACATGGAAAAGTGAAGAAATAAGAGCTCCCATGACATAAACATAGTCGCGTCCAGGGAGAAGATTGATATCTAAACGACCTTGGACTACCATTACATCTATATAGATGGTCTTTCCTCCCAAAGTAATAGGGAACTTCAGAAGGATTCCTAAGGGTTGACTGGTTCCTCCATTAAAGTCCAACATATTTTGGGTGACAGACACAAGCTGTGGGGAACCCAAAGCTTGCCAAGTAGTAGAAGACATGATGCTAAGAAATGCACCTTCATCTAATATAGTGCCATGTACTATCATATTATAAGCTTGTACTATGATTTGGAAAGGCACATAATATGGGAGGCAGAAAGCAGTCAATTGAATCCAATCAAAAGGAACGACAAAAATGCTCGTTGGGGGTATCATATGATTTCCCCCATGCTCTACAGGACTAGAAGAAAGACTCTCCTGAACAACTGGTATGAGAGGGTCACTCTTTGATTCATGATATCTGAGGAGACGAGAAGAACATGAGCAATATGATCACTACTCTCTTTGGGAATGGAGTGAACAACTGAAGGTGGAGCCAAGTCGACACTCTTTTTCACCAATGGTTGGTTGGGAACGGACACAAGAGAGTCTCACTCAGGAAGAGCAGGATGGGAAAGAGATGAATCCAAGTCAATATCTTCACCAACCAGGAGAGGGTCAGAAGAAAGCCTCTGATAACCAACAGGAAGTTGGGGTTGAGGAGCTGCAAGGTTTTCCAAAACTTTGGAAGCTTTATCCATAAGAGAACAAAGGTGAAGAAGATGCTCTCCTTCACATAACATATAAGGGAATCTAATCTTCCATTTCTTCTTACCATCGCTAACCGAGGACGCAACATCGACATGATCTCCAGAGGTTGATGGGGATGGTCGACCTAGATTTTGAGACCATAACTCTAAAGCTTTGGGAATGTCAGGACAGTCTCAAAGGAGATGGTCACCCTTACATAGCTTGCAAGGGAATATGACCCTTCATGGAGGATTGGAAGGTTTGTCGACAGGAAGTGAATTTAGAGCAATAACTGCACGGTTGGCCTCTCATTTATCTGATTTCTTCTTCTTCTTCGTCTTCTTCTTCTTCTTCTTCTTAGCCTCCTAGTAACGGGATTTAAAACTTTCACTAGGTGAAGTTGAAGGGGAAGACGAAGAAACAGGGAAAGAATGTGAGAGGCCAACCTTAGAATCAACATGATCTGGTTCAAACAAAGGAGATGTTTGGATAAGAGTCGGGATGCTCAGGACCACCAAGGTCGAAAACAACCAGATAGGTAAACCAATGGTTAACATAGGAAGGGACAACGTCACCATATAAGGAGCCCCAAAACTTCCAAAAGAAGGAAAAGGACAAGGATTCCCATGCGAGGGGGATCCTTGACTAGTGGACTCTGGAAATGTTGCCATTGGAATCGACCCTAAAGAATCACTGAGGAAGATAACTTTTACCAAGAATATTTTGTGGGAAGTTAATTTTAAGACACTGAAACAAAAATTTTCCTTTTCATATTTTAAGAGTCGAGAAAAGGACGAAAAGTGACTCTAGTCAGTTTTGGAGTTAACGAGCTCGAAAGGATAAGTGCTCGATGATCTTTTAAATTTAAAGAGTCAAAAAGACTAAAATTACTACTCAGGATAATCTAGGCAATAAGGATTACCTGGTAACTGTGAACTGTAGAATACCTCCCGGAGAACCAAGAAGTATAGGTAGGAAATCTCCCCGAATATTGTGTTCAGTGTAGCACATTTACAAGGCAGTAGACTTGGCTTCCTACGGATAAAGGATTGCGGACCTAGTGGGGTTTCCCTTTATATACACGATGGTATGGGGAGCACAAGTCTGTACTACTGTCGTCTAGTGCTGAAGCGAACGACAGCTGCTAGGTTTTAAGACGCCGGAACACGTATCTAGCCTAGACCTTCTAAGATTTGATCATTAGATTTCAAATGCACCTTAGGTTAATTGAGTACATTTTAAAGTTTATATTGAAATTATGTCTCGGTTTTCAGGCCTTATCAATGTGACTCAAAAACACCTATATGCAACTAAATGAGACAAGACCCTTTCAATTCGATGAATTGTCTACATTAATCAGAATAGAAAACACACCCAAGTGCAACAAAACAAGCAATTGAAAGAAAAATGACTTTTTCACTATCTTGCCTTTTGAAAACAAAAATGATGAAAAAATCTTTCCAATTCCTAGCTTCCCTATAAAATTCACTTCAAGTAGTCCTTTCACTAGTAAAGAGAATTCATTTCTTTTCCAATGCAAGTGACGATGCAACTCTTAGCCTTCAATGATGCTAAATAACATAACATATTGATTAAGAAAACTATAATTTTGTATTTTCAATGAAATGATAGAATGAATCTTTCACAAACATTTCAATGAAATATTCCCAATACAATCAATCACAAGCAAACACAAAGCACAAAAGAGAATTCCTTTCAAAACTAATGAAGCAAATAATGAACCAAAAACAAGATGGGAAATGTGATCTATGCCCGAAAAGAGATGCTTAAACACTAAACGAAACTTTTCAAACTTGTTAAATGGAAATCAAAGCAACAAAAGGACTAATTAAACGAACTGCAAGGAGAAAATTTGAATATCAACTTGACTTTATGAGCACGCAAACAAGTGAATGTGTGACGACCTAGATTCCCTAGGGTTATACACCATCCAAGAACTCAAGAAACCAAGTGAAAAAAAATGCAAATCAACCAATCATATAAACTAAGCTAAAAGATATTTCCAGCCAGGGAGAACACAGTCAAAACAAGTTGAGAGACATAAATCACAAGGGCAAGACACACTGGCTATGATCTAGGGTAAACCCTAATATTCACCTACAGGAATCAACACGACTGCCTAACTAACAACACGTGCCAAAAGGGGGTCGGCGCGATTGGTTTTGAGAAACTCGTGTTGATTAGCACGAATGTTAGAAAAATAAATGCGTTGACTTACGATTGAACAAAAAAAAAATTCAAAAGCTAAGGCCAAGCTTGCCACTATAAATTTCAGGCTAAGAGTAGTAAACCGGGCAACACAGAGAACAATAAAGGGAAATGGTGATACTAGAAAAGTTCACACAAAACCATAAGATGACAATCAATCAAACAGAAGGATTGGTTCCCCAGTATGGTCACCAATTTCTAGTGTAGGTAAATGCTCAATGCGGACACAAACAATTCCTCTAGCCTGAGAAAGCGAGTCTAGCCACAAATAAACAATCTATGGAAAACCTCCTTAAGCTAGAATCAATTAAGAGGACATACCTCTTAGAACGCTATTTCGCTTGGTGATGATACTACTTCCTCACTCCAGCTATCTTCCATTTCCTTCCTTCAAATACCTAAAACAAGCAAACAACAACAACAACAAATGTGAAAGCATACAATATTATATTCAACCTACTTAATAGGTCAAGGAACATTAATCCATAAACATGTAAAATGATACTCATGTAGGAAATCAATCAATAGTTGCATTTACATAAATCAGAAAGAGATTACAACCAGTGCCTTGATGTTGTTGGTCTCCTGCGACATATATGAGTTCCCACACTTCTGCTAGCACTTCATGGATAACCCAACAATGGAAGTTTTAAGGCATCTGTCCCTCTAGTCTCTATTGGCTTGATGGGGCCTGACCCAGGTTCGATGTTAGTCAGCCAAGCAAATCCCTACACTATTGGCCCATTCAACATCAATCCGTGGAGTGCAGATTGAAGTCTCACCTGAAGTAGTATGGGGGGGTGCAGGAACCAAGTTTCCGCACCATGAGATGGTTGTGATGTCGGTTTTATACCTTTACTCTTCCTTCGTGCAGATCAATAAGCCTCTAGGGCTTATCGATGTTCTTCTCTATTAATCCTTTAGAACCTCTGCGAAGGTATGTGATCGTCCTTCATGTAATGCTAACAAGCAATCTCGACACTAATGTGCCTCTATAAATACTTTGTTGTATAGTTCTCTGAATTATCTTAAGTGTTCACCAATTCTATAATGCAATTTATATTATCTTTGAGTAAACATATATCTCTACTTGCATTCATATAACAAAGGAAAACATATAGATTTGCACATCAATTTAGCAATAAAACATAAACCCGGTGCTTAACATAACATAATCGCATGCAATTGACAGAAGTAAAATACAGAGCAATTTCAAAATACTCTTCTTTCTTGATGATCCAAATTTCCAGTATAGAATTTGACTACCCTATGAACACAGCTATAGGGGTTTGCACACTCAGCTGTGGAATTCTACCCCAGGCCTCTGTGCACTTAGCTGCAGAACCTCTTCCCTACGCTAAGACTCTCGATCTTAGCTCTTTACAGACTCATTAATGACTCAACTTTCCTTCCACCACTGACTTAGACTCCTCTAAGGCCTCTTTTTTATGAAATCCCATGGTTCGCTGACCAAGGGCGCATCTCATCAAGACGATACAATCTATCTAGACTAAGGGTGGAAACCCTTTTTGACTCTTGATATCTTCACACTCCATGACCAAAAAATGCGGAGACTTTACATTTCTTTATATAAATTTCGGTCCTTCTGCCCCAAAACTTGGGGTTTTAACCCGAAAATTGTCCCTAAGAGACCCATTCCCAACAGGTCCCCAACACAAACATGGTGACTCGCCCTCAAGTCACTCGAATGGCGCGGAGATCTTGCCGTGAAGACCTCCCAACTCTACTTAGACTATTGCAAATTCGGCAGTGCACTGTGTTGCCGCCTACGTCATCTCCTCGACCAGTTGCTTCATCACTAGCCCTGTACTATATTATTGTACCTTCTTCTGAGCCGCCTATAGACCAGCCAACTTTCCTTCGATGGTGGTGGTGAGCGCATAGGCTTCATCAAGCCAAGGTCTGATTCTGGCCTTTGAGGACTCTCTCCTTGTGCTGCGTGGCATCCACTTGCTCCTTTAGCACCTTTGCCTCCTCTATCTTTGCTAGCCTCTGTGTAAGGGTGATGGTGCATGCTGTTGCTTTGACTTCATCATATTGTTGTTGCAGCTCCTGGGCCACCATTTCCAGCCTTTGCAAGGTTGGATCTTCTTTAAAATTGGTAACCACTTTGAGCACTTGCTCGAAGAGCGTGATACACTCCGTTACAACGATGTCTGCTGCTTCCATGACATCCTTCACAACCATCTCGCTCTACTCTCTGACATCTGGCAGGGTTGAAAGCTGGGCTTTTAACAACAGCTTTGTGATCTTAAGGTTCATATCAAACTAAACCTTCACCAACTTTGTTATGGCATCGTGCACCCCAGCAGCAAGCTTATGAATCCACACATCTAATAGCTTATCATCGGGAATGGCCAGCTCTAGGAAAGACCTGCATACCTCCACCACCTTGGTCATGCACTCACTTTTGTCTATGATGGCTTTGACGAGGTTAACAATGAAATTTCTCTATTCTGTCATATGAGCATTGTTAACTTTCTACTCGTTGATTACTTATAATGCACACTCTTCACGGGCCCGAAGTTTGGTGATCATGCCATCCTCCAAATTATGAAGCGCCTCATTGGGAGGCACCACCAATTTGAGCCCAACGCCTTTGAGGACGCTGACAGTAGGTCTGTCAACTTCAGTATCTATGTTTAGCGTGCACTTCAGCAGAATGATTGCCGAGGGATCTAGTGTGCACACCATCCCTGCTGCTTCTGACGTGCCGAGTGCCAAACTAGTGGACACTGCGCTACTTCTTCCCATGCCGGTATGGACCTGCGACGCCTGGATCTGCAACTCACATAGACCCATCTAAATGGCCCCGAGGGCCTACTTCTATTGTAGCTAAAACTACTGCAGCAGTTCTGCAGTGGTATCTTTGATCGTATCACCTATATCACTTAAATCACCTTATGTTAAGGTGATCAGATCAAGAGAAGTCTTGCTGGCCTTAGACTTCTTTCGCGGCCCTACCTTCTGCAGATCTCTGTTGTGCTTAACACAGAATGGAGTGGTCTCTAGGTTCGCTCTTCCCTGGTCCTACTACTATTCCTCCTCCTTTGTCTCTGGGGAAGGCGACTTCTGATTCCTGTTAGAGCCACACTCCTCTTCCTCCGCTTGTCCTCCCGTCTGCTTCGTAGTGGCATGCTCTGCCTTAGCCTTTTCCTCAGCCTCTTTTTTTCTTTTTTGTGGCGAGTTGCTCCATCTTTAGCTTAGCCTCCTCCTTTTTCCACTGCGCTACGGTCTTACTAGACCCAGTTGTCAAGTCCGCGGCATTGCGCCAATCTGTCAGTCAACGGTCGAGGAGCACTGTGATTGCGTCATTTGTGGCCATGTATGGTAGATAATTTCATTTCTGCTCATGGTCCTTGTGCACACATATCAAGACCCAATGGAAGTCGGCCTTGAATTCCAGATACTGCTGCAGCTTCTCATACATAGTTGGCGATAACTACGGTTTGTGGTTGATGGCCATATGGCTGCTCATCTCCATCATGATCCAGAAGTCATTTCTATCCTTGACCCTTTGAGGGTCCTTCATATCCCACAACGAAGCGAACTTCGCTGCCTCTGGTAGGTCGGGCGCGACCGTAGGAAACTAGCTATCCTCTGGTAACTCCCACGCGACCAACACTATGGATAGCAGGAGCCATGCATAGTGGAATGTTTTGTTGTGATCCTGCACCTCTCTGCAATTCATGAGGAACTCTCCACAGAGGTAGCGCACCGAGTTAAATTGTATGCCCCCCGCACACTAGGTTGCTAAGGCTACCACTGGTGTCGACACTTCATCTGTGTGACACTTTCCATAATATTTCTTGCCAAGATTTCCATTGCGACTTTGACCGTGGGGTCAGCTATACTTATGATTGCATAGTTGTGTGGCTTCTTAGCGAGTTTGAATTTGTCCTTCATTGCTTCAGCGAGGTTGTGCCCACCTGGCTTTCCACCAAATGCCATGGCTGGAGTTTCTCTTGAGTACGGAAACGAGATCTTATGGATTGGCATATCAGTGACGGGTATCGACTCTTCTAGCCACAAACACCCATCATGCACCAAGCACAGCAGCTGCTTGATCAAGACCACGGTTATGGGAGTGCGGTTATAATGTGGTATCGACAACATGTTTAACAGGCCCACCTTATCCACCCCTTTCACCCACTTCCTTGGCTACAGCGCGGTCACACTAGAGTATTTTTAGAGGACGCGTTGCATGAGTTGGTCCATCGCTAAATGAGGAAAGCATTCTACATTAGCCAAGTCCTAGTCCTCCAATTTTAACATGGGGACACGGCCTAGGCGCGGACCCTAATAGGTGATTTGGTCCAGTAGTAAGCGTGTGTGCAGTGTGACCTTACTTTCATCGATATCCTTCGGAACCTTCATTTTGCCTCTGCGCAGAGGAATGTACTTGGGCAGTTTAGAAATGGGGTCAAAGCCCTCCACATCAACGTCCTCCGCCCCCTCCAAATCAGATTCGTCCATGCCCACATGGAGTTATTCAACCTCGGCTTCAGGCTCTAGGTCAATCACCTTACCCTTTTCCTACACAGTGGGCTTTCCTGCTTGTGGGTGCTTTCTAGGTGATATACGCACAGGCTGTTGTGCTTTTTGCTTGTCCTTCTTTGGTTTTGGACCCTCTTGGGTCGGCTAAGCCTTGGCTTGGGTGTCCTAGGGGATTTAGGCACTTTTGCTGGTACTTCTACACTTGAAACCTCAGGGGCAACTTCCTCAATTGCCATTACGACATTCGGGGCAGTTCCTTCAGATGTCATTGCTTCTCCTACACTCATAGTTTTTATGGGCGTCGACATTATGCTAGAAAACAACACCTGTGTCTCTATTGGAAAATTCTCAAAGGCCAAATTTATTATCAGGGCTTCAAAGAGATAAGGATTCATACGCGCCTGAGATCTTAATACCTCAATTCTAAAAATGCCAAGTGTTTTTCACTAGGTAGCCACCTATCATTTATAGGCATTTTCAAATTCAAATCTGACCGTTCCCCCCATAAGTCATTTATAAATTCTAGATTAGTGGTATATTTTCACAGATCTTGGCCTTAAATTCTGACTTAAATGTCACCCCCTCGCTCCATTTGGCCATTTTCCAACTGTCAAGTCATGAACAGTGACAATAATAGTCATTTTCCAGTTGCCCTGGTCCCTCCTTGGATAGCACAGCTCCTTGCGCAAATCCACTGATACTGTGACATTCCTTCATTCTGCGCAATTCCCTAATCACGCAGCTCTACAACCCGAGTAGTGTAGTTTATAGTCTCGCAACTCCTTTCAGCTGCCTAGAGTGCCAAGATTGTTCTTCCAACAAGTAGTCATCTAGCTGGATTTCTAGTGTATGGCTTCAATTGACTGCCATTCACCCATCCTCGAAATGGTTCTCCATTCAATTTTACCAGCTGAACTGCTCCACCATCGGTAATCTCCTTGATGACGTAGGGCCCCAGCCAATGCATCCTAAATTTCCTTGGAAATTTATCAAACTTGTTGTCATATAACAAAACCAGATCATTTACCTTGAAGGTGTGCAATTTGATGTGTTGATCATGCCATGCCTTTTCATGCTCCTTTTGAACTTGTTGATGGAATCCAGCTATAAATCGATATTCTTCAAGCTCTATTAGTTGTGTGAGCCTCTCCTCTAGGGCTTCGCGATCCACCATTCTTGTGAATGTCACGATGCACAGACTAGGTACATTGTACTCCATCGGCATCACAACTTCCATGCCATAAACCAGTCTAAATGGTGTTTGTCCAGCCAAATTCTTGCAAGTATTTCTATCAACCCATACCACCGCGGGTACGTGATCATCCTATTCGTTTCTTTGAGCATTGAAAACCTTCGTGAGCACACTCTCCAACATTTTATTAAACACTTCCACCATCCCATTAGCCTGCGGATGATAGGGTGTGCTCTTTTGATGGTACACCTGAAAATCCTCTCTCATCGCACTGATCGTCTCATTAAGAAATTGTGTACCGTGATCACTCATTAGAATTTTTGGACAACCAAACCTTATCAGTACATACTCAAAGATAAATTTTGCATCTATCACACTATATTTCACAAGCTACGCCTGTGCCTATCTAGTTAAATATTCAATCAGGGTGATGATGTACCTTGCACCCATCTTCTTTCCTGGCGGCTGAATTGGTCCTACAAAGTTAATCACCCACTTCTCGAAGGGCTGTAGTGATAAATTCGGATTCAATGGCAGCTCATCCTTGTGGGAAGGCCTTCCTATCCTTTGGCAAGCATCACATGCCCTACAATATGCTTTTGAATCGTTATGCAAGGTAGGCCACCATATCCCAGCATGTAGGATCTTCTGTGCTGTTGCTTTTCTTGCATAATGACGTCCCGCGACTCCATCATGAGCCTTAACAAGGATTTTGTTTCATTCAAATTCTGGCACATATAGTCGCAATATTTCATCTAACCCCATTTTGTACAAGTGCCCTGCAATGATTTTGAAAAGTCTGTCGCGCGCACCACCTATTCCTTCTTCTATTGGATTGTATATCCTTCTGGAGCCGTACCTGTCGTTGGGAAGTGTATAATATCTTCAAAGTGACTGTCCATGATGCACACTACAAAGAACTGCGCGTCAGGTAGCCCCTCCTCCAACTTAGTAGGTTCCTCTCCCATTTCGATGTGTAATAGATGATCCGGTCCAACATTCAAACGTCCTGGTTTCACAATAACTTCAAAATCGTACTCCTGGAACAACAACAACCACCTACATATCTTCCCCCCCAACACGGGCTTGTTAACTAGGTATTTCAATGCGGAATGGTGCATATACATCTTAATGTGTCCTCCCAACAAATAGTGCCTAAACTTCTAGAGTGCGTACACAATAGCTAAACCTTCGTGCTCTATTGTGGAATATTTTTTCTCCGCTTTGGACAACTTCCTACTTGCAAACACTATAGGATGATCCAAGTCCCCTTCACCGGGTTGTGCCAATACTGCCCCTAGCGCAATACATCACGCGTCCACATGCACATGAAATTCCTTCTTCCAATTCGAGAAGACTAGGATCGACGCGGTGACCATCTTCTCCTTCAGCACATCCAAGCTCTTCTAGCATTCTTCATTTCAACAGATGTAACATCCTTTTTTAACAATTTTTCCATCAGCATGGTAATTTGGGCATAACTTTTGATGAATTTCCTATAGTATCCTATATGCCCTAGTGTTGCATGTAGCTGTTTCACACTCCTTGGCACCTCCAAGTTGATTATGAACGCGATCTTAGCTGGATATACCATCAAGCCTTATCTGCATACCACATGGCCCATTAAGATCCCAAAAGGGACGCAAAACAAACATTTCTTTAGATTGAGCACAATCTAGTATCTCCGGTATGTATCGAGCATCAAGTGTAGACTTGCCACATGGCGCTTCACCATTCCAAACAATGTCCAATCATTGAAGTATACTTCCAGAAATTTATGAATAAAATCCTTGAACACCGTGATGAATACGCGTGAAAAGATCATCGGCATGTTCTTTAGCCCAAAACGCATCACCGTATATTGGAATTATTCCCATTCAGTCGCGAAGGTCATATTACTTCTATCCTCTAGTGCGATCTTGATTTGATGTTACCCAGAGAAACCATCAGTGAACAAATACGCTTCTTGGCTGCCAACATTATCCAAGACTTCATCGGTGAATGGGGTTGGGAAGGGATCATACATGCAGGCATCATTCAACTTCCTGAGATCTATGCATATCCTTATTTCTTCCTTCTGCTTCTTTTCCTGAGCCACTATTAGGCTTACCCATTCAAATTCTTCCACCGGTTCAATAATACCTATCGCGAGCATCTTATCTAACTCAATACGAACCCTTTCCTTATGCTTCGGATTGAGGCAGTAAGGTCTCTATTTCATGGTTTTGCGTCTAGTTTTAGGGTTATCTTCATGACACCCAGGTCTCCTATTATCCCTTTCAGATCGGGAAACTCCGTGGGGAACAAGTCCTGATATTTGTAGAGAAGTTCAGCAACCTTAGCTACTATCGTGTCGTCTCAATAGTCCCCAAACTTTGCAAACTTCAACTCTACCTCCGTGCCACTGTTCACTTGCCTGGTCTTGAGTGGAACAGTTATGTCTGGGTTCTCTAGTTGTGGTCCTTCAACTCTGCGGTGACCTTCAATCTCCGAGATATTAATATTTCTCAGGTCTTCATCTTCTTCTTCCTCTGTTACATTGTAACACTCCGACGCATGGCTCAGTTGGGTAGTCCAATTAGGTTGAATCAGGTCTAGAGGATCCTGTAGTATCCTAAAGATGGTCATCTTAACCTCCTACAACGCTTCATCAATGGATTCAAATGCATCCTTAAAATTGAACATCATCATAAATCCTTGGTGTAAAACATCCCATTCTTTAGTGCCATGACGAAGTTCTGTCTCCAAGTACCAATTCATTGGTATAAAATCCAAGGTATGATAAAGTAGTTGGACCCACTCCAGCTGAGGCTTCACTCCATATACTTTAGTCCATTTGTCCAAATGATCCCGCAGATCATTCCTCTCGTCATACTATTCTGTTATTCATACCTTCGGGTGGCCAAAGCGTATCCTCATCATCCTTCTATATTCACGCCAATCTTCAAAACTATTCTTGTGTGTACCCCACCATCGTGCAGGTGGATGTTGTGCAATGCAAGGAGAGTGTCCTCAAGGCCAGAATAAGGCCTTGGCCTGGTGAAGCCTATGCAATCACTACCACCATCGAAGGAAAGTTGGCTTGTTTGCAGGCGACTCAGCAAAAGGTACAGTTAGATAGTATAGGACCAACGATAGAGTAGTTGGTCGAGGAGATGACATATGTGGAAACAAAGTGCGCGGTCAAAGCTGTAGTAGTCCAAGTAGAGCTATGAGGTCTTTGTGACAAGATCTTCGCGCCGGCTGAGTGACTCAAGGGTGAGTCACCATGTTTTTGTTGGGGGCCTGTTGGGAACGGGTCCCCTATGGACAATTTTGGGGTTAAAAACCCATGTTTTGGGGTAGAAGGCCCTAATTTTGTATAAAGAAATGTAAAGTCTCCACATTTTGTGGTTGTAGAGCACGAAGATATCAAGAGTCAAAAAGGGTTTCTGCCCTTAGTCTAGATAGGTTGTGTCGATTATCTAAAAATGAGGCCTTAGAGGAGTCTAAGTCAGTGGTGGAAGGAAAGTTGAGTCATTGATGAGTCTGTAAAGAGCTAAGAGCGAGAGTCTTAGCATAGGGAAGAGGCTCTGCAGCTGAGTGTGCAAAGGCCTAGGGTAGAAATCCGCAGCTGAGTGCGTGGACCCCTGCAGTTATGTGCGCAGGGTAGCCAGAGTCTATACTGGAAATTTGGATCATCAATAAAGAAGAGGATTCTAAAATTGTTGTGTATTTTACTTCTGCCAATTGCATGTGATTATGTTATGTTAAGCACTAGGTTTATGTTTTATTTCTAAATTGATGTGCAAATCTATATGTTTTCCTCTGTTATATGAACAAAAGTAGAGATATATGTTTATGCAAAGATAATCTAAATTGCATGATAGAATTGGTGAACACTTAAGATAATTAGGAGAAATATAGAACAAAGTAGTTATAGAGGTGCATTAGTTCCGAGATCGCTTGTTAGGGTTACGTGAAGGACGATCGTATACCTTCGTGGAGGTTTTGAAGGAATAATAGAGAAGTACATTGATAAGCCCTAAAGGCTTATCAATTTGCGTGAAGGAAGAGTCAAGGTATAAAACTGACATCACAACCATCTCATGGTGCAGAAACTTGGTTCCTGCACCCCCCCGTACTACTTCAGGTGAGACTTCAGTCCATACTTCGGGGATTGATGCTAAAAGGGCTAGTAGTGTAGGAATTTGCTTGGCTGACTAACGCCGAACCTGGGTCAGGGCCTATCAAGCCAAAAAATGGTTCCATTGACAAGCCTGTTAAACATGATGTGGGTACCGCATTATAACCGCACACCCATAACCATGGTCGTGATCAAGTAGCTATTGTGCTTGGTGCATGATGGGTGTTTGCGGCTAGAAGAGCTGATATCCATCACTGATATGTTGATCCATAGGATCACTTGGCTTCCGTACTCGGGAGAAAATCCAGCCATGGCGTTTGCCGAAATGCTAGGCAAGCATGACATAAATGAAGCAATGAAGGAAAAATTCAAACTCACTAAGAAGCCACACGGCTATGCCATCACAAGTATAGTTGACCCCGCGGTCAAAGTTACATTGCAAATCTTGGTAGGAAAGATTATGTGAAAGTGTTGCACAGATGAAGTGTCGGCACCAGTAGTAGCCTTAGCGGCCCAGTGCACGGAGGGCGTATAGTTTAACTAGGCGCACTACCTCTGCGTAGAGTTCCTCGCAAACTGCAGATAGGTGCAGGATCATAACAAAACATTCCACTATGCCTGGCTCCTGCTGTCCATAGTGCTGGTCACGTGGGAGTTGCCAAAGGATAGCCAATTTCCTTCGGTCGTGCCCGACCTATCAGAGGCAGCGAAGTTTTCTTCGATATGGGCTACGAAGGACCCTCAAAGGGTCAAGGACAACAAGGTCTTCTAGATCTTGAAGTGTAGAATTTTGTAGATTTTTTCCTACAAATCAGCGAGCTTTCATACCATGTAGAACCTTTTCTACAAATCAGCTAACTCTGATACCATGTGGAAATTTCCCACATGTAGATCAACCTGGTAATGCAATGTACTAAAGCAAAACATTTGATCTACTTCTACAAAAAATTTAGCGGAAGCTTAATCAACCATGAGAAACATCAATAAGAACACATATAACTAATAAGAAGTAATCAATCACACATAACACAGAAGAATTTACTCGAGGAAAGCACCTACCTAAAACCCCATCTCTGTATTATCATACAAGTGGAAATATAGTCTGGATTACACAAAGTCTTAGCTCGGAAGCTATCCAGCCCTCAGTACAATCCCTTTGCTGCTCATAGATAGTCAAAGGCTTCTCACAAACCTTCTTCTCTACCCTCCAAGCCTCCTATTTCCTTGTGCAACTTCCTTGGGCTCCAGTGCTGCCACCTGTGTGAATTGGCTTCTTCACACACTCACTAACCTCTGATCTAACTGCACAAAAGTGAAGGAGATAAATCCTCATCATGGATGAGCTTCCTTTTTAGGAAAAATATTCATCCAACTGATAGTACACTGTCCCTTCTCTGATCTCAACTAGGTCTCTTTCTGAATTACCATGCATTAGTTATCCATGAGAGAATACTCAGTTATTTGAAAATAACAGTTGTCACATGCAGGCAAGCATCAACAGACTGTATCTCATTAATTTAACAACTTGTTAAATTAATCTAATTGAACTTGACTAATTTAAACTAAGTCAACTGATCCTCTCAATATAGAACTCATGCTTAATTCCTCAATTAGTGGAGCAAATCAAGGACACATTTCCCAATCAGTGAGAAATTATTGCATGTTCTCACAAAGACTTCAAGTTTGATTTTCCTCAACTAATTAACTCATGGAGAATTAATTAATTAATATTCAAACTGCTGGTAAGACCAAATTTGAAATTTACTTCCTATTTTAGGCCAGGGACTGTTTAAAAATAGGAATCCAACTTGAACTGCTAGAAATAAAACTTCTATTTTTAGCACTTCCATTTTTCATTCCCTGTTGCCCAATCTAGCACTGATGCCCAAACTACTATTTTTATCACTTCTATTTTTAGCAATTTCTTGTTGCCAATTTTCAACACTCCCTCTCAACAAGAAATGCTTCCTCTCAAACCTGATCCTGTACCTCTGGAATGTTCTGCATGCAACCCATCTACCAAGTGTGGTTTCTCTAGAAACTCTCAAAACAAAAAAAACTCCCAACTGACCACTCTGTTGGGCTAGAAGCATACTCTGATGTTGAAGCTCTACCTGCTACTAACAAGTGCTCGCTCTCTGACCTCTGTGCTACTGCAACATCTCCATGCATCTTGCACCGTTGCACTCTTATCTATGCTACCCTGCACAGTGCAACACACTTGTGCCTCTCGCATTGTTGCAGCCTACATGCTCTGCGCTATCTTGGGATTCCCTGCATTGTAGCTCTCTCTGCCGCTCCATCCACATCTATCTCTACCTAATCAATCAGTTCTTGCTACTCCACATCAGGGCTCCCATAGCAAGGTCTCATCCAAGAGGTTGGGTGTCTCAAGGATCCTGCCCCTCATCCTTGGGACGATCACTTTATATCGCCCCACCTCCTACCTAGATGTATGGATGCATGTGATCCCTGAGCCCACCTGGCTCGAAATTTCCCCCTACTAGAGGTCTCTGCATGAGTAGATGTCTCTACTCAATCTCCTCTCATCTTCCCCTGTTGTGGCTGCTCCACAACCTCCTGAAGCTGCTACATCAATCGTGGCTCCTCCACAATTGTCTTCCTCTCAACCACCAAGTCTTTAACCTTTGCCTTGCTCCTCAAGGCTTTGCATGCATCTCCCTCTCAACCACCAAGTCTTTAACCTTTGCCTTGCTCCTCAAGGCTTTGCATGCATCTTGTACCTCAAGTGCATACAGGTTCTTGGCTAGCACACCAATCTATTTCCACTTTCCCATAGTCACAAAATTCTCTAGAAAAAGAGCTGATTTTAAATCAGCGATATCTCCCTCTTTGGAACTCCGATTCAGCCGATTTTTTTACTTTTTTATTTTGGGTATTTTTCCACAATGAATCCAAATCTGCTATTTATTTCTGAAAATTTTGTATAGAAATTTTGAGATCTGCTCTGCAAACTCTCGGCCCAAAACTCAAAACTTTGAAATCTCCTCTCAATATATTGTCTTCTCCTTGATCACTTGTGCTCCGATACCATGTAGAATTTTGTAGAATTTTTCCTACAAATCAGCTAGCTTTTATACCATGTAGAACTTTTTCTACAAATCAGCTAGCTCTCCTACCATGTCGAAATTTCCCACCTGTAGATCAACCTGGTAATGCAATGTACTAAAGCAAAACACTTGATCTACTTCTACAAACAATTTAGCGAAAGCTTAATCAACCATTAGAAACATCAAGAAGCACACATATAACTGATAAGAAGGAATCAATCACACATAACACAAAAGTATTTACTCGGGGAAAGCACTTGCCTAAAACCCCATCTCTGTATTATCATACAAGTGGAAATATAGTTCGAAATACACAAAGCCTTAGCTCGGAAGCTATCCAGCTCTCAATACAATCCCTCTGCTACTCATAGACAGTCAAAGGCTTCTCACAAACCTTCTCCTCTGCCTCCAAGCTCCTATTTCCTTGTGTAGTTTCCTTAGGGTCTAGTGCTTCCACCTGTTGTGAATTGGCCTCTTCCACACTTCACTAACCTCTGATCTAACTGCACAAACTTGAAGGAGAGTAAATCCTCATCTGGATGAGCTTCCTTTATAGGAAAAATATTCTTCCAATTGATAGTACATTATGCCTTCTCTGATCTAAACTGGGTCTCTTATCTGAACTGCCATGCATCAGTTATCCATTAGGAGATTACTTGGTTTTATCTGAAATAATATATGTGTCACATGCATGCAAGCATCAAGCAACTTGTATCTCATTAATTTAAACACTTGTTAATTAATCTAACTGACTTGACTAAGTTAAACTAAGTCAACTGATCCTCTCAATATAGAACTCATCCTTAATTCCTCAATCAGTGGAGCAAATCAAGGACACATTCCCCAATCAATGGAGAAATTATTGCATGTTCGCACAGAGACTTCAAGTTTGATTTTCCTTAACTAATTAACTCATGGAGGATTAATTAATTAATATTCAAACTACTGGTAAGACCAAATTCGAATTTTACTTCCTATTTTAGACCAAGGACTGTCTAAAAATAGGAATCTAACTTGAACTGCTAAAAATATAACTTCTATTTTTAGTATTTCCATTTTTCATTCCCTGTTGCCCAATCCAGCACTAATTCCCAAACTGCTATTTTTAGAAATTTCTTGTTGCCAATTTTCAACATGATGGAGATGAGCATCCATATGGCCATCAACTGCAAACCGCGACTTTCACCAACCATGTATGAGAAACTACAGGAGTATGTGGAATTCAAGGCTGACTTCCACTGAGTCTCAATATGTGTGTGCAAGGACCCTGAGCAAAAATGGCATGACCTATCGTACTTGGTCATAGACGATGCAATCACAACGGTCCTCGACCGTTGGCTGACAGATTGACGCACTGCCTCAAACTTGATAGCTAGGTCTAGCAAGATTGTAGCACAATAGAAAAAGGAGGCCAAGTTGAAGATGGAGCAATTGGATGCAAAAATAAAAATGGAGGTTAAGGTCAAGGCCAAGGCAGAGTGTGCCACCACGAAGTAGATGGGAGGACAAGCAAAGGAAGAGGAGCACAACTCTGATAGGAGTCAAAAGTTGCCTTCCCCAGAAACAGAGGATGAGGAACAATAGTTAGACCAGGGAGGAGCAGACCTAGAGACCACTATGTTCTACATTAAGCACAACAGAGATCCACAAAAGGTAGGGCCGTGAAAGAAGTCTAAGGCTAGCAAGACTTCTCTCGATCTGATCACCTTAACAAAAGGTGATTTAAATGATATCGTTGATACAATAAGAGATACAACTGCAGAACTACTACACGAATTCGAGCTACAACAGAAGCAGGCCCTAGGGGCCATTCAGATGGGTCTGCGTGAGATGCAGATCTAGGTGTCGCATGTCCAGACTGGCGTGGGACGAAGCAATGCGACGTCCACTAGTTTGGTGCCAGACACGTCGGAAGCAGCAAGGATGGTGTGCACACTAGATCCCCGGGAAATCATGCTGCCTGACGGCGTGCTAACCACAGAGACTAAAGCTAACAAACCCACTGTCAGTGCCCTCAAAGGATTTGGGCTCAACTTGGATGCGCTTCCCAGTGAGGCACGTCACAATTTACAGGAAGGTGTGATCGCCGAACTTCAGGCCCACGCACAACTCATGTTACAGCTAATCAGTGAGCAGAATGTTACCAACACTCAGATGATGGTACAAAGAGATTCCGCTGTTAACCTCGCCAAAGCCATCATAGACAAAAATGAGCGCATGGTCGAGGTGGTGGTGGAGGCATGCAAGTCTGTCCCAGAGCTGTCCATTCCCGATGATGAGCCAATAGATGTGTGGATTTAGAAGCTCGATGCTAGAGTGTGTGATGCCAAAACAGAGTTGGAGAAGGTTTAGTTTGATCTAAACCTCAAGATCGCAGAATTGCAATTCAAGGTCCAACCTTCAACCCTACTAGAATTCAGAGAGCAGTGTGAGACAACTGTGAAGGATTTCATGGTAGCAGTAAACAACATCATAACAGATTGTACTATGCTCTTTGAGCAAGCGCTCGAAGTGGTTACCAATTTGCTGGAAGATCCCACCTTGGAAAGGATGGAAAGGGAGGCCTAAGAGCTGCAGCAGTGATATGACAAAGTGAAAGCAATGGTGTGCATCGTCGCCCTTACACATAGGCTAGAAAAACTGCAAGAGGCGAATGTGCTAAAGGAGTAGGTGGATGCCGTGCAATGCAAAGAGAGTGTCCTCAAGGCCAGAATCGGGCCTTGGCTTGATGAAGCCTATGCAATTATCGCCACCATCGAAGGAAAGCTAGTTGGTCTACAAGAGACTCAGCAGAAGGTACAATCAGATAGTACATGGCCAATGACAAGCAACTCGTCGAGGAGATGATGTAGGCAGAAACACAATGCAATGCCAAAGTTGCAGTAGTCCAAGTAGAGTTAGGAAGTCTTCGCGACAAGATCTCCGTGCTAGCCGAGTGACTCGAGGGAAAGTCACCATGCTTTTGTTGGGGGCCCGTTGGGAACAAGTCCCCTACGGATAATTTTGGCGTTAAAAACCCAAGTTTTGGGGTAGAAGGCCTGAATTTTTTATTAAGAAATGTAAAGTCTCCGCATTTGGTCAAATTTGGCCAAATGATCACGCGGATCATTCCTCCCTTCATACTTTTCTATTAGTCATACCTTTAGGGTGGCCAAAGCGTATCCTCATCATCATTTTATATTTGTGCCAATCCTCAAAACTGTCCTTGTGTGTACCCCACCATCTTGCAGGTATAGTGCTCAACACCCAATATAATTCTTGGAAGCGATGCTTCTCAGGAACTTCCCTTTCAAATGCATCCAAAAAGAGATCAATGTAAGTTAACCCATCATAGTGAGGCAAATTTCTTACCTATGATGATACGAATCACAACGACTTGGTCATCATATTACTGTGCAGCGTAGATACTTCATGCAGTCCATTCTGACAGTGCTCCATTTCTTCGTCCGAATCTGATGTGCAGGAGATCTCACGGTCCCATGCAGTATGTTCGTCTGTTGTCAGATTCACCCAATCTTGGTCTCGTGCTGTTATCTTGTAAATCGGGTTCAAATCGTCATCACTTTCATACTCACGGACTGGTTCTATATAACGCGGTCCTTCTGCAGGATCGAGTGGCACCACTACGTGGAGCTATTTCTTTTCAAATATCATCTTTCGATTCTTCAGGTTGATTACCCTGTTCATGTCAATGGCCCAATCGATCTCAAGGAGCACAGGGTCGAGATTGTTATCATCCACAATCTCTATTACTTCAAAATCTGCCAGTTCGCTTGTGCCTTTGATGTCAACTGTTACCCCCTGCAGCCTCCCCATTGGGATGACTTTTTGTTGATTCACCATCCTTAACTGGATCGAAGACCACTCGAGTGTAGGTCTCCCCATTCTTTCCCATGTTTATTTCGACAAAACATTCGCGTCGGACCCCAGATCCAAGATAACTTGGTCCATTTCATATTCCCCTATCTACACGGTGAATCTCATCTCACGTCTAGTCCTCACCTTATGCTTACCAAGCTTTCTGACTACACGTGGTTTGCTAGTAGCACTGCCCTTGTCATCGCATCGATTGATCAGTTCCTATAGTCCCTCCACAGCCTTACTAATGTGGAGTAGTTTCATGCAGGTCTCCAAGAATGTGGTAATCATGGATGGGTCCATTTCTTCACTCGATTTCTCCTCACTTCTTGAGGTAGAGGCCTCAGCAAAACTTTTCTTTGCTTCCATAAATGTTTCTTTGCGCATTCTAGATCAAACCCGATCTCCTTTTCTGGTGCTTTGCGGACCCACTCACCCTCTGCAGGCTGCTTCCTCTTATCCTCACCAGTCGTCCTACCACTCCGTAGCATAATATTTACCTCAAAGTCTTCTTCACGAGGCTCAACCCTCATCATCTATAGGTTTTGAGTTAACTGCGGAGGCTGCACCCCCTTTTCATGAATCTTAGGCAACAATATAGGGCAATCCTCAGTTGCATGGCCAAACTGTGTACAATAGCAGCATGACAGTCGCGTCGGGTTCGGGAAATCTCTCGCATAGTGTCCTGGTCCTCCATAATTGTAACAAATAAGCTGCCCTCAGCCTCTACCAGGCCCTCTTGCAATTGGCCTTGGCCACACCCCTGATACTCACCTCGCGCTCCCCCAATGCCTTGGTCCAAAGGCTTCATTTCTACCTGCATCCTGTATGCAGGTGTCCTATTCATCATTAATTCATAACTACAGAAATTGCACTCGTCATGACCTACTGATTGACAGAAATTGCAGAAGAGTTGTTGTGGTGTCTGTATGAATTTCTACAACAAATGGAAATTGTTGGTCACATGCTTCCCAACTACCTGGCATATAGCACACCATAGCGTAGGCCCTGTACTTGGCCTTGCTACAACCTCCATCCTTAGAGGCATTGGTCCCCCTGCTACAACATAATTTGCAAAGACTGGACAGTGATCCTTGTCATGCCCTTGACGTTTACATGTCAGGCACCAGACTTCTTCGCTCAGCTCTAGCCGAGTTGTTCTGTCTTTCTTCAGGCTTTGCATTTCAAGGCAAAGGTTCTCCAACTGCGCGTGAATTTGCTGAACCCCCAGATTAGCATCCTGCATTGGTGTCTCGTGCAGTCTCATCGCAATTTCTAGAGCTTCCACCTGGGTCACAATCTTCTGTTTTGATAGCGCAACTGTTAGGTGAGGCAAGAGAGAGGCCACAAACCATTCGCGGTGCTGCCCATCAGTTAGGTTCATGTTGGCTTCACGGATCATACACTTCAATCTTTGATCCAAATCCCAGGGTGTCTCCCCATGCTTCATCATGATCTCCTTGAATCCCACAATGGATTGCGCTTGAGACTTAGGTCTACTGAATTCCCTATTTAGCGTAGTCTGGATATCTACTAATGCAAACATCAGGTTATCAGTACTGTACTTAATGTACCACGTTAGTGCACGGTCTTGTAAAGCACTAACCAACATTTATTTCTTCATTTGATCTTCTGTGATACCCTGAGATTCTCATACAGCCTTAGCTATGAACCAAAACTGGTCCGGGTCTTCATTTCCTACGCCCTTGAATATAGGTAGCTTTATGGAGTTCGTCATGTTGAACAGTGGTGGAGGTGGCGGCAGTGTAGGCGACAGGGTAAGTGGTGGAGATGAGGATGGAGGTGTTGTGGATGGATGAGATGAGGATGAAGGTGGTGTAGGTATTTGCGGGAACCCTTGTCTTACCAAGTGAATAACGCTGAGTGGAGAAGCTTGTGATGCTCCTTTGTTGTCACTTAAAGGAGGCTCAATCAACGAGCTATACTCAGGACCTTTTCTCCCTATGTCCTTGAAAGACCTTCCACTTCGCGTAGGTCCAAACATCAAGGTAACTGCATGACCCACTTTTCACACAAGATCATCTTAATCCAAGTATTTAATGATTTCAAGTACTTACATTGCATCCCCTTGAAGAAGCGGTGTTCTACTTCATTCTAATTGACCGAAGTATCGACCACAAACTCTGTCACAAACCCTCCTATGATACAGTCGAGCCAATGATCGACAGCACGCGTGATCTTATCTCCAGAGGCTTCCAATCTCCGCACTAACTCTAGGGTCTAGGCAATCGGATTGTCAAGCCTCCACCTTCCTTGGCCGTCTGCCAACTTCGCGATCCACTTGTATAATTCAATCGGGAAATAAGAGAAGAAGATTTCGTGAATTTATATGTACAAATATTTGTCGAACCACTGTTCCTTTGTCAATCGTGGATTCTCGTTTTCTTGCTTCGCAAATTCATGGATCATTTTATCCAACCAATCTTCAATCTCCTTCTTAGTTGGATTAAAATGATGCGACATCACACATCTCATTATGCAGATCCGGATCCTGACAACAGAACCAATTGTTGGCTTGATGGGCCCTGACCCAGGTTCGGCATTAGTTAGCCAAGCAAATCCCTATATTACTGGCCCTTTCGGCATCAATCCACGAAGTGTGGACTGAAGTCTCACTTGACGCAGTATGGGGGGGGTGCAGGAACCAAGTTTCTACACCTTGAGATGGTTGTGATGTTGGTTTTATACCTTGACTCTTCCTTCACGCAGATCAATAAACCTTTAGGGCTTATCAATGCACTTCTCTATTAGTCCTTCAGAACATCCGTGAAGGTATGCAATTGTCCTTCACGTAACCCTAACAAGCGATCTCAGCACTAATGTGCCTCTGTAACTACTTTGCTGTATAGTTCTTCGAATTATCTTAAGTGTTCACCTATTCTATCATGCAATTTAGATTATCTTTGCGTAAACATGTATCTCTACTTGCATTCATATAACAGATGAAAACATATAGATTCACGCATCAATTTAGCAATAAAACATCAACCATCAACCCGGTGCTTAACATAACATAATCACATGAAATTGATAGAAGTAAAATACACAGTAATTTTAGAATACTCTTCTTTATTGATGATCCAAGTTTCCAGTACAGACTCTGACTACCCTGTGCACACAGCAGCAAGGATCTTCTTACTCAGATACAGACTATTACCCCAGGCATCTACGCATTCAATTATAGAGCCTCTTACCTACGCTAAGACTCTAGCTCTTAGCTCTTTATAGACTCATCAATGAATCAACTTTCCTTCCACCACTGAATTAGACTCCTCTAAGGACTCCTTTTTAAACAAATCCATGGTCTGTGGACCAAGGGAAGATCTCATTAAGCTGAAACAACCTATCTAGACTAAGGGCGGAAACCATTTTTGACTCTTGATATCTTCGCACTCAGTGACCACAAAATGTGGAGACTTTACATTTCTTTATACAAAATTTGGGCCTTCTGCCCAAAAACTTATGTTTTTAACCCCAAAATTGTCCCTAGGGGACCCGTTCCCAATAGTCTCAAACAAACCAAAATCACACTATTCTCCCTCAAACATACACTAGAAAGCTACAAGTTATAGATGACTTGCTGGTTATTCAAAATTGCTCCAAAACTCCAACCAAATTTTGCTTGGGAAAAAGAGAGGTTTATATAGCTTGGATGGATGGGAGATGGTTCCTCTCATCATGGGAGAAGGTCTTATCTCTTAAGGTTGTTCCATCCTAATAGGGGAAAGGAGCCCAAACTGATTTCCTCGGCTCTATCTGGCCCAACCATCTACTAGACATCTGTTACGGAGCTTCTAGACATGGAAGCTTTGGATCCTTATTTAAAACACCTTCCAAAAGAGGATCGATGCAACTTGAAAAGGGCTCAGTTGCTCCGATCAACGCGAGGGATAATGTTAACCTCTGTAAATCAGCACGAGGAGAAAAATGGTCAGTAGCATCGGTCTTGTAAACTGTGATAGAAGAAATATTCTTGGGTAATGGTGTAAAGGGGAATTATTCTGCTCATGAAGAGGGACATATTGGGAGTTTCTTCATGATGGGAAAGCATGTTGGGTACACTATAGAGGTCCTCTAGGATCGTAGATGGGGAGTATAGGGATAGTGAAAAAATGTTGTGTAACACTGCTTCACCTCTTTTGTCATATCATCCCATGAATTCCCACAAGATGGAATTCTTGATGAAACCCTTGCTTCCTTTTGAGCGGTGAACCTTCCGATGAAGATTCCAATAATGGATCTTGAGTATCCTCATCTATAAAATGTCCCCTTTTAACTGATGTATGATGAGCTCTGTGCTAGATGAACTTTTTCTTCTTTTTCCCATAAGTGCCACTTATGCTTCTAATGAGGTTACCAAGATCTACATCCTTCCTTAGTTGACTGCCATGGACTTCTATTTCAAACATTTTTCTCTATGATCATGAGATATTTCTTTTAATGCTTATATAATGCCATGATTCATCCTATCATTTTCCTTAGTGATTTATGACAAAAATATCTTACAACAAAAAACTTGAAAATAGGAACTTGAAAATAACTAGGTAAGGAAGACTATCTCAATCATAGTAGAGATATTTTACTTCCTTTTTCTTGGACTTCTTTTCAGTTTCCTCCACTTCTTTGGTGATATAGGCTTCTTCTCTAGCTCTTTTTTATTGTCCTTCTTGATCTTAGGACAATTCTTTTGTAATGCTCATATTCTTGACATCCATAGCATTGGATTTTAGCCATGTTCTTCTTCTTTTTCTAAGGGCCAAATTTTCCATAATTTCTTCTTCTCTTTGCCATAACAACATATGCTTGATTTTGCTCACTTGATCCTACATCAGTCTTTTCCTTCAACCTGGTTTCTTCAATTTTACATAGAGACCATAGATCTTGAAATGGAGTGGCTTCTTTCTTCCCATAAATACTTGACGTAAAGTTACCCCACTCCTCTGGTAGTGCACTTAGTACTACAATGTTCATCTTCTTGTCAGACATTATTTCACCCAAATCTTGAATTTGATCCCTTATTTCAGATATCCTCATAAAGTATGAGGCTATTCCTTCTCCGTTTGATATCCTTAACTTGTAGAGTTCTTGCATGACAGATATAACTTCTCCTCTAGTGCTTACGGAAAACAACTCTACCAATTTTTCATATAATTCTTTTGAGATGTTGAGTTTAGATATATATGGAATGAGGGGATCCTTGATGGATTCTATGAGAATCCTTTGAGCCCTCACTTCCCATTTCATAAACTTTGCAAGTGTTTGAGAATATTCTTTGGATGGTTTGGTGATAGATCCTTTGACATGATCCATAACCTCATTTTCATTGAGCTTCAGATCTGTCCTCTTCTTGCATGCAAGATAGTTTGAAGCCCCAACCAATTTGTTACGTTCCTTGAAAAAGACATTTTGGTAGATTCAAACATAAATATACTTACTTGTGAAGATGTTTCTTCCAGTTGATGCCTCCTTGAATATAATGATGATATGATTAATATAAAACTTCTCCTTAATGAAGATAGTTCTCTTCAAGAATGATGCTTGTCCCCCAAAGAGGGAGATTTCTTTAGATCCTTTGATGGTGATGTCCTTGTTGATAATGATGACTTCTTGTTTATGTCTTGATGCTTCTTTGATGATCTTCCTCGATGGTAAGGCCCTTGCTTCAACGAGAGGAAATTTCCTTAGAAATTTTGAAGATGATGACAACATCCTTGATCTTGCTTCTCTAGGATGAAGTCTTCAAGAAACTTTGATTTGTAAGTCCCTTCAACTTGAATAGGGTCTTTGTGGTCTTTTAGGGACCCCAGGACTTCTTCTGTTGTAGACTTCTTCTTTGATGTAGGGTTTTGACACTTCTTTGTAGATATTTGACTTTTTCTTTGATATCCTTCGAGATTTGATCCTTGAGTTCATGTGTGTCCATTGATGAGATTCCATTTCGTTGATTTGTCACCTTACCTCTGATACCATGTTGAGAAATCTAGGGCATAACAATTAGGTGATTTCTCTTCTAATGATAACTGTATGTGAATGACTTTTACTTCTTTATATTAGGATATTCTTCTTTACTTAGATTAGTATAGTGTTCTTCCTAATAAAACAACTACTAATGCATAAAAAATAAAGATATAAGAGACACAAAATGTAGGCGATTAGCTAGGGCCAAAACCTCTCCAACTTGAGAGGAAAACCCAAACAAATTCTTCTTCTCATAAAGACTTCAATTGACGAATTCCAAGACCTAGACCCTTGACACAACAACCTCTCCAGACCAAGTCATAAGACATTTCTTCATTGCCCATTCTTCTTTCCTAGGTCAACACTTAGTAATAATGCTTTCCTTTCTTTGAATTTCAACTACCCTTCAGATTTCGGCCTCTGGGATTAGGTTTGCAACTTTTGACCTCCTCAAAAACCCTAGATGCAGCATGTGGGAAGTATTACCACCAATTTCATACCCTTGTTCCCTTCACTTTGGATGGAGACTTCTTCTACTTCAACTCAGCTTGCATTCTCCACTTGTCTTCTTCCTTAATTTGGCCTCCTAAGATGACTGCCACAATCTCGACTTTTCCCACAGCAGATGATAACACTCCTCTTCACATGTGTGACATATATTAGCCCAAAATAGACCCAAACTAACTCGACTTCTAGTTCTTCCTTCTTCGCTTGGAGAGAGATTCTTCTTATTTGATTATCACACTTCTTTCCTCAATTCATACACTTGACCGAATGCTCTTCTAGGTGAGGTTGATCTACCCTATATATAGTAGTTTGTCCATCAAGAATAAGCTGACTTGAATTGGTGCCTAGGCCGACATGCCTTTTCCATAATCATCCTTAGGCCAACTTCAAGGAGTGTTTGTGACAAGGTCTTGGAGGGTTTATGACACAAATAAATTCTCTTTTACAATGTGTAAGATACTTAGATGGGTCTTCAATACTTGTCATTGACTTGATGACCAAACCTAATAACTCTCAATAGGAGCTTCTACTAAAAGTAAAATTCCTTGAGCATGAAACCCATGACTCAAGCATTAAAAAATAATTTTATTTTTCTTCTTTTCATCAACTACATAAAATCATAATTACACATGTCATTATGAAGACCGAACTTGGTTACACTTTTCAACAAGTTGTAGTATTACTATGATTGTGTTGGTTCCCAAATTGTGTCAGTGACAAAGAAAAATTCACAAAAACATTCACTAATGATCTAAGGATCTTTCTACTTTACGATAGAGATTGACCTTTTCTATCTATAAGGGGTATTCCCTATGTTTAATATTTTTAAATAGATTTTCTATAATAACAAATATATGTGGCCAAATTATACATAAAAGAGTGTTTTAAAGAATGAGTAGTTGACTTATGAAGTGAAAGGAACTTATAATCAATAAGTGATCAATGAACCCAATATAATTAAAGTCTAATGATTCGATAAATAATTTCCCGCACAAAATTAAAAATAAATATAAAAGATATTATCAAATAAATTAAAAAAATAAATTAAGATATAATTAAGATATCGTTACTTGAAAATTACTTATCACAATGAAAGAAATTGAACAATCACAATATCATGTATTATGGTAATATCATTTTCCTGACAAAAAAAAATAAGTATCATGAAAACGTCATGTAATAAGTTGAAATTTATAAAAACAATAAATAAACACATTACTAAAAGATATTTTATATTTATATGAAATAATGAAATAAAATTACCAATACACATTACTAAAATATATTTTATATTTATATGAAACAATGCAATAAAATTACCAATATCAGGCATTTTAAATTTAATTAAACGATAAGTCACATAGATATCTTGATTCATATTCCTCTGAAAAGAAAATGAACCAAATTATATTATATTATTTCAAACAATTGATTAGGTGAATATAATAAATTACTAATTTAAATCAGTGAAGGGAAGACAAATAATTGAATGAAACACATAAAATGCTATATATATAAATGCATAACATAAAGTTACAGAGAGTTCACAATCTGGTGTGTACATCAAGTACATTGGAACCATTAGAACATACATTTCATATCCTCCAAAGCCGACCAGACCATTTCAATTGAGTTTCAGGTGCCCTCATATACACACCTCATGATTCTTTGAATAACTATCTCTTAACTATAAAGAATACAACACAAAAGCTTAATCTTCTTCTTGGATGTGGTGCCAAATGGTTTCCTCTTTACCATAATACATAATTCGTTGTTTAATGATTTGCTCGGATATTAATCCATTGTAGTTTATTTCCTGCATAACAGAAATTAGAGTTAATATTTTTAAATAATCACATAGTAACTAATAAACAAAATTACAATAAATATACTCACTTCGTTAATGTCTTTAAAGAACAGTCGAGGTAAAATTATTTGGATAAAAATATTATTTACAATCCTAGTATTTTTTCGAATCGATTAAATCGTTTCCTTAATTTGAGCCTATTTTAAATTCTAAAATGTATCTGTAAGTGAATTTCATTTTGAAATAAATCCCAAGCCAAAAGAAATTAATGCAGTTAAACAAACTTACTGTGAAGTTAAATAAAACACTGGAAGCAATGAATGGCATGTTATGTTAGTCCTCAAGTGGAAGGAGACTCCCAAAGTTTCTAGCCAGCATGTAGACCTGACGAGATCTAGGGGTCCACATTTTTTTAATCGATGGATGTTATTAATTTTGGACGGGGAGATGATGGTGGGTTAACGGTTCCCATCATCCCAAAGGTTTTGAATGGGGAGGTGATGGTGGGTTAATGTTCCCATCCAACCCGGAGGAATTTACGCTGGTCGTGTTAATAAAATGAATTTTAACCTTAGCACCTCATTTTAACTATTTATGTTGCCGCATGTATCTTATAAAGTGTGAATTTACCTATGTCAAGATAATTTTTCTTTTTAAATGAGATTTATGTGTATGTGAAGTGGGATCTCACTTAGGTCAAATATTTTATGGGATGAGGTTTATCATATAAATAACATTTAATAAGTTTTTATGATTTTCACGCGCGTCTGATAAATAATATTCTATTGAGAACTCAATAAAATTTTATATTTGTGTTTTAAACTTTACTATACACCTTTTTTAAATGAAGTATTATCACAATAGAATATCATATGCATAACTGGTCTTTTATATATCAAATGATTTCTCATTTTATTGATGTAAAAATTTCAATTTACCTCGTACCATGAGATATATTTTATTTGTTTGAATTTTTAAAAATTGAAAAAGATAACATACGAATCTAGAAATTCATAATCTATTTAATAACTCCTAATACGGGAAATAAGTTTGGAGGAGATAAATTCTAGCTCGATATGGTAAACCTTAAGTAATTTTTTCAAGTTACTGCGAACACCTTGATTCTAAAATGTTTTCATGCAGGGGAATTTTTGTTGTTCACAGCAAGACAAAACCCAACCAAAAGATTTTACACATAAATTTATGGTGAAGCTAAATAAAGCTTTGGAGGAAATGAATTTAAAATGTTTTCACAGCAAGATAAAACCCGACCAAAAGTTTTTACACATAAATTTATCGTGAAGCTAAATAAATTTTTAAAGGAAATGAATCATAGGTTTTTTTGCGGAGAAGGGCTCTAAATTCTGCAGGAAAGGTGCAGAACCTAAAAGATCCAATGGCTAATAATGTGTTAATTGATGGCTCTCGTTAGTTTTGGAGCAGAACTTGCGGGTGAGTTAATTCTTCCTTCGATGCACATGTGAAGACGGACAATGTCTCAAGTAAATCAAATGTTTAATTTCATAAGGTTTGAAAAATGTTTTTTTAGCTTTAGTTTTCATTTAATACAATTCATGTGTCCTATAAGGTGGGGTTCACATAATAATATTTTATCCGATTCAAATAAAATGCTTACGAAACTAATTATTTTACCCTGATGTGGTAAAACTATTTACGTGTTTTTGAAATACGGTCTTACACATAATTATTCTGAAAATTCAAATTGAAGGGGGTGCCAAATTAAAAATGACATAGTAAGGGGTAGCTATACAAAGATAAAGAATCGAACAAATAACGAGGGTGTATTGTTACATAGCATGCTTTAGAACAATGGAGTGGACTTTTAAAGAATACGATTATAGAGTAGAAGTTAGAAAAGCAAAGTGGACTTTTGAAGAGTAAGTTTATAGAATAAACAATAGAGAGGATTGATGTCTCTTGTAGGTTCGTGTGTATAAAGCAACACAGGGGATTGGTCTTTCGTGGAGGTTGGTGCTTGTAAATTAGAGGGAATTGATATATCCTATAGGGTGGTTCCTAAAAATTTGAAAATTAAGGGGATTGGTTTCTCATATAGGTTGGTGCCTACAGATTATTGTAACAATAAGTTGGTACCTACAAAGAACTATCATTTAAAGAAGTATTGTGATTTTATCTCGAAAGGGTTTCTGTGTATATATTGTGTTTCATGTTCTGTTTATGAGATTGTGTTTTAGGGTAGTTGAATGTTTAAATAAGTAAAAATTATACTCTATTAATTTTCTCCCAACTCTTAGTATATTTGTGAATCCAACATGGTCACATTTAGTGGCTATTTTTAACCCTATTATGAAAAGTGGTGTTATTAACAAACGAAAAAAATTCTCCCCTTTTTGGAGTTAAAATTACCACCTTTTTTAACCATGACCTTACAACATTGTGACTTTATCAATAAAAACCTTGAATTAGCCCACAAATAAAAAAGTGGTCCTCGCAATGACACATTTCATTTATTTAATTTCAAGATGAACATACAACTTCTTTTAAATCCTCGCCATTGATAATTGGTACCATTGCAACCAAAACTTTAAAACCAACCATTGCATTGAAAAGAGGTGTTATCAATATCACCTCATTTTTTTGGTCTTAAAATTGTAACATTTTAAAAGTGTTGCTCAAAAGCTAGAAATTGTTGCAAAAAAACAATGCAAGGAAAATCCAAAACAAGGAAAAAAATGATTTTATTTAAAAAAAATTAATTAAAAGAACAACATAATTAAAAAAGGAAAAAGGCCAACATTTTATTTTATGTCTTTATTATAATAATATAAGGTTTATTGCTAGGTTTTGGGGGTATTTGCAAAGGAGTTTTTGGCTTTCCCACTATTTCTCATTCTCTCACCTCAGCTTATGTGTGTTATCTTGTGGGTTGTTTTTTACCTCTTAGCTTGTTGTATCCTTCCTATCTATTAGAGTAAGGTGAAATATTTATTCTCAAACTCAATTGATCAAAGCTCCCTTGGCCCTTATTTAGGTGAACATAGCTTCTGCAAGATTGGTTCTAGTCTCTATGTTTAAGACATTCAAAAAATTACCGACTCCAAAAATGTGTGTAGGATTCATGTTAAATTCATTCTCGTCTGTTGGAAAATTTCTAGTTATTTCCCTTTGGTCCTTTTCTTCTTGGAATTACTCTCTTTGCTCAAACATTTTACAATTAATTAGTGGTTAATTTCCTAACCTAAATAGGCTTGTTTCTGGTAATAACTCTCTTACAAGTTCTAACAATAGCAACCAAGTTTGAGAGGAATCCCTCTCTTTTGCTTTTCATTCCATAATCTTTCTTTCAAGACTACATTTATCTAATTTGGACAATGACATAGTTCAATGTGGATAATAGGTATCAATGAGTTTAAAATAATATTGAGGAGACATGAAGAAGCAATCTGTTTCAAAAGAGAAAAGAAACTCTCTCGTGAACCACTTCAAAGATCAATGAATTAATGAATCATTGCATTTCATGACTAGCTAAAATTATAAACATGTTGATCCATCAGAAACAAAGAATTAGTCTTTTTGAAATAAGTGTGTAACATGGTCAAGGACTTGGCTTTGAATCTTTAGAAAAAATCTTTGTCTTCAACCTCTAACAATTAGGCTTTTAACAACTTGGATCACACTAATTTCAAGGAATATGAAATACTCCACCAATTCAAGGAACTAATGGACATGGCATAGTACCGCTTCCCTGCTTTTAATGTGGGACAAGAAGAAGAAAATAACAAATAGGTCCTTCCTCCACTATAACTTTTTGTATTTCAAGGTTATAAGTTTTTTAGGAAGCTTTATGAAGTAGATCACAAGCAAGGATACATGGAATGCTTTTCATTTAGTTAGTTTTGTAATATTTTTATATAGTAACTATAAGCTAAATCATTTTGAACCTTGAAAGCTATTAAAACAATTAATATGTTTGTTATCAGTTATACTACAACTCTATATTAATATAATATTTTCTTTTTTTTAGAAATAAAAATGAAAATAATATTTATTATTTTAATTATAAAAAAAAAAACTAGAAAAATGCATTAATTTTTTTTTTTTTTATTTATATATATCTTCTATTTATTATAATCTTTCTATTAAATATATATAATATTCATCTTTTTTTAAGCACTTAAACAAATTAGCCACATTATATTTATTATTTTATTTAATATTTATAATTATATATATATATATATATATATATATATTATATATTATTATTATGTTATCTATAAAGAAACATCGAAATCACAATTAATTATTTTTAATTTGTTTTTGTTTTTTTTTGTTTTATATTTCTTCCTTTCATCTCGGATTTTTAACTATTTAAGTATTTAAAAACTAGTCACAAGATTTAGGTTTGAAGACATTATAATAGTATACTTATTAAGAACTCAACATGTCACTTGTAGGAGTTGAACTTGAGTGGGGAGGATAACAACATTCCTTCTAACCACTTCAACTAAACCCACTTGATGTAGTGGGTTTAGCTCAAGCGCTTGAAAGGAATGTTGTTATATATATATATATCATAAACTTGAAGCTATTGCATTAAAGATCATCATGTCATTTGTGGGAGTTGAACCTGGGTGGAGAGGGTCCCAATCATTCTTGTATGCACTCTAGATAAAAACAATTGACAATTTTGACACACACACGCGCATACACACTTCTGTTTTGGTAAAACATACGTTTTATTTTTATTTTTATTTTCCCTATCTTTATTATTTTTTAGTTTTTATTTTTGATTTTTACAGTTTTGTTGTTAGGATTGACAAGTCATAGTTTCTTAAATATTACAATTTTAAGCACCCCACAACACACACACATAAAACAAGAAGGTGCTACTAATAGCACTCTTTTTCAATTATGTGGTTGGTCTCAATATTTTGGTTTCAAGGGTATCAATTGTCAAGGCTTTGAGTTCAAAAAACTTGAAATTTTATCCTTAGAAAAAGGGGGCTACTATGAAGAGCATTATTGTTTGATTATGTGGTTTATTTTAATGTTTGGTTGCAGTACTATTGATTATTGAGTTTGGTGGTTTCAAAGAAGTTTTTGTTTAAAATAAAAAAAATAAAAAAGGTGATGTTGTTAGTGTTTTAAGGTTTTTTTTTTTTTTTTTTTTTTTTTTTTTTTTTTTTTTTTTTTTTTTTTTTTTTTTTTTTGATAATATTATGATGTTGTTAAGGTTATAGTTGCAAAAGGTGGTAATTTTAACCCCTCAAAAAACACTGCTACCCGTAGTATTACTTTTTGAAATGGGGGTTTATTTTAGTGATGTTGACCTCAAAATATGGATTTTTAATGCTTGAGTCCTCATTTTGAGGTCATAATTCACATTGATTTCATAACTATGTTGGTTGTAGAGTTATATTTTATAGAACAAGGTGATAACTCCCATTTTTCTTTATTATTGTCAATTTTTTTCTTATGATTAAACCTTGAGAAAATCTTTTTTTGAAGGAGATTGAAATGAAACTCTATCAAGAAGGGTATTTCTTCCACATAATTGGACTATCAACTATTGAGAGAAAAAAAGGAATAAACCTAACCCAATTATGAGTGGATATAGTCATTAGGAATAAGCATTGGTTAGACTATTTCCATTATGGTCTATTTCCTCTAGGTTCAAACTAGAGATGAAATCCTAACCTCCATCACCACAAGAGATGAAACACTCATCTATGTAAATATCATATATGTAGTGTTTCTATTTATGTGTAAATTTGATCTTTCCTCTCATTTCTATATAACAATTTTATTCTTATGTGTATATATATCAAGCCATCTTATGCACAGGTTCACATTTATATTTGTTAATATATAATATCACTATTATTGTTAGTTATAAGTGTTATATATTATTTTAATCCAACATATAATGAGATAAGTACTACATGTAACAACCAATTTTGCTGCACTCCATGTAAATTTGTTTATGTAATTTATGTAAAAATGCAAACTATGATTAGGCTGAATGAGAGGAAAGAGATTTAGATATCTGAGGAGGAGGGATTGCTTGTGATGCATTACGACTAAACCACACCCACCTCATTTATTTCCATTTTACCTATCTCACTGACAAATTAAATGGTTTGCACAACATACAGTGAATGTTTGGTATGGGCCATTTGAGTGGATGATGATGCCCATAGTATCCCCTTCCTCGTGGGACATGAGGGAAAGAGAATGAATTTCTAGTAGAGAAGAGAAGTCAACATACAAAAATAAGGGGATGAGTAAGGGAATTCAAGCATAACACGTAGAAGGGAAAAAGAGTAGAACACAAGGGGAGAACATGAAAATAAAAATCTGCAGGAGAGGAAGTACTCACGCAATAGCAATAAAAAACAGGGGAAAATCATGAGCCAATGCTATATGGTTGGGGGAAATTGTTCCATGTTATTTCGTTGAGGTCAGGGTTGTGTTCCTATGTTGATTGGTCAATGGAGGCTTGGTGGACATTTGAGTCACTTATGTTAGAAAATCAAGGGTTTTGATCACAATAACTTGATTTTATTAAGCTTGACAATTACTTGTGAATTATATGAGTCTTATTATTACTTCTTAGATGTTCTTCTTATTCATCAAGAAATTATAAAATAATTCTAGTATGCAAGAATGTAAACATCACATAAACACAATACACAATACACAAATATTCACCTTGGGAAAATATCTCTCTTAGGGGAAAAACCCAACAATCCTTCCTCATACCAATGAGAAATATCAAAGTCAACCTTACCACCCAAGACTAAGTCAATCCCTCTCCAAATCAGGTTTCCCAAGTCAAGGTCAAACCTTCCCCAACAAACCTTAGCCAATCAACTTCAAATTCTGGAAAGATATTGTAGTTCGACCCTGCAAATAGTAGATATAACTTTAGACCTGCAATATATCTCAAAAACTTGGCCCTCAACAACAGATACTACCTCCAACACATGTGAACTGCTGGAGAGAGAAACTAGGTCAAAACATATTTTTTCTTCTTCCCGCGAGCAAAAAGCCTTCCTTCTAGCTACTTGACTCGTCTTCTTGAGCTCGTCTTCATTCTCACATTCATATGGCTGTAGTAGATTTCTTCAAGAGAAGAATGCAGATTATGTCCTTGAGAGTGAAATGTCTCTTATATTTATAATTTCCCATGGGGTTCAATGTGGTGCCACTTGGGGTCTTGAGCCTACATGATGGAGGATGGATGACTTGATCTTCCTGTGCATTTATGTTTTACAAATAAAAATTCATTTTCTTTTCTTTTTACAATCATAATGGTATTTGTCTCAAATACAAATAACTTTTCTTTCATATGTCATAATGGAACATGTCACAAATTTAATTCTTTTGACTCAAATATAGCTTCTTTTTTTCTTTCTTTCTTTACAATGACTAGTAAAATGATATTATGAAGATTGAACCTAGTTACATTTTCCAGCACTCCCTCTTAACTAGGGATGTATTCATAATAACTTATCTAGATATTTTCATATAAAGGAAAAGATTGCAAATTGATAAACATATTCATCACAACCAACAATATCTCATGACCAAGGCCTTGTCATAATCATAACAAGCTCTATCTCTTCACAAAATCAAAGCACATGATGTTGGGAGGCCTTCCTTGCCTCTCTTCTAAGTCAAGCCACATAGTCTACCTAGGATTACTAAGTCTATTTAGCTCATAGAACCCTTCCCAAATACTATATCACTAGGAAATACCAGTTCTCTTGGGCCAAACATGTCCACTCATAGAACCATTTCCTATCACAATATCATTTGGGAACATTTGTCCAACACCCATCCTTTCCATGCCAAATGTAATAGACTTATGACGATTAGTCCTGGTCATAGTACACGAAACTGGAATATCTAACCAAGATTCTTATCCAATATCACATTCTCCATATTTTTGTCCATGCACTTGACTATGGAAGTTAGTCTTGGCCAAGTACATGACACATGGATAACACCATCACTACCTTTCATCTAGGGAGGATCCACATACTCATTCTCTTTCAATTGGGGAAGAGAAACACCCTCACTACCTCTTAACCATGGAGGAGACATCTACAAGCCCACAACTTGTTCTAGAAGCTGTCAGTTTATTTCATAGAGATTTCATCATAGCTTCTAAGCTCCAAATCACATATCATCGTCATGTGCCTCGACCCATTATCAAACTTGGTTCTTTCAAACCCCTTTGTGAGCATCATGGTCAAATATAGCACATCCTGTCCATCATACAATTTTTGCAAGAGCTATCTTGCTTTTTAAGTCTTCCTTGATGCATCAGAAACCTGTTAACCATGGACAATTCTCAAACAAAGGTAGTAAGTAATGTCACAACTATCAAATAATACACTTATCAACAAATAATAAACTAGCTGCATATATCATGATGGACCAACAATAACATAACATCTATAATAGATTCTACCATCTATCATAAACTGAGTTTTCATTGGATCTTGATTCCATGTAACATTGAACCTAAAGCTCAACTTAGTACGTCATTCACCCTTGAATCAAGGGAATGTCATGTCCCATTAGGCTTCTACGAAGTCCTAAGTTTAGGTAGCATTATAGCATTCCAAGATCCTCTGCCAAGTCCTGAAAACCAACATTCATGTCACATGGGTACTATATCAGTTAGAGGCACATCAATATAAATATCTTCTTTAATTAAGAGGCTTCAACATAACCGTGTCCCTCTTACAGGGAGAGCCCTTTCTATGCTTTCCTTCATATACCCAAGACCTTTTCAACTAGTCCCTTTTCTTTCATTATCAAATCTTTACCGGAAAGTTCTATGTCTCAATCTTTCAAAACCTTTTTCACAAAGAATGAATAAGAAAGTACCAAAATCATTAATAATTCATAATACTTATCTTTCCAAGAGAAGCCACCTCCCTCTTACTCTTGGATTCCATGAAATATAGACTACAACTTCATAAAACTGTTATTTACATCATTCCAAGAGTTAGGGTTTTCAAATAGCGTTAGTCAATGTATTTCTCAAACCCATTCCTAGGTTTTCAAGGCTTCCTTTTTGACCCCCTTTATTACTTTCTAGGGCTTAGCCTAGCCTTTTAGAAACTTACCTTTATACTTTCTTGTTTATCTTTTAGGATACATCTTAGTCTTTATTATGTTTTTCTTTTCTAGGACACATTCTAGATTTTTAGACACTTCCTTTCCATTTCTAAGCTATATTAATACACAACTAAATAGGTAGTAGGAACCCAAGTGCCAAGATCTTGACTACATCAAGTGAGACATGTAATATGAATAATATGCATAAAGGTTCATGCACAATTATTATAGCCAAATAGGAGCTCACCCTCTCTTTCTAGGGATCATATGTCACAAGACTAGATCCCTCACAAAAAATGAGTTTCTTCTAGATAATGCATTGGACCAGTCATAACTAAATATTCAACTAAATCATATTCGACAAATTATATAGACTATTAACATCTAGATTCAAATTGAAATTTACCAGGAGATCTATTTACTGAAGCTCCATGCACATGCCCCTACAAGTTAGCTTTCATGCATCAAATACAAGATCTTCAAAGTCAAAGTCATTCATCAAGAACAACCATCTTGAATTCATAATATCATATATAACATATACAAGATCTCTAATTTCAAATATATATCACAAATTCCTTGAATTCATGTAGATAATATAACAACAAGTACATGCATCACACTTAAATCCCATAATGGAATCATACAAGACTTTCCTTATTAAGGGGATAACATATCTTTTCTCACACATACAATACTTTGATTCCCATGTAAGAAGGAAGATAAACCATATACCAAGCTTGGTATATCACCTAGCATCTTAAGATAGACACAAAACTTATCATAACCTTCTAACATCCTATCAAATCCTTTATAGAGAGCACTCAAAAATGCTTTTAAACATATGCAACTATCTACATAATTTAACTTATCAACTCACATAAGAGATAAACCAAATATTACACACTTGATACACACCATGTGTATCAATCATAGTAAAGGTCCTTGTGATTATCTTCTTTTACCTTCTTCGAAGGTTTCTTGTCTTTATCATCTTCAACTACATTGGCTTGATGCTTCTTTTTCTTCTTCTTGTTGCTTGGATCTTTAGGACAATCCTTCTTGTTGTGTCCCACATCATGACATCTAAAGCACTAGACCTTAGAAAAGTTCTGACGAGTTACCATTGGATATTTGACGAAATTTTTTGATGGTCATATTAGCTCTTTCGATAAGGTGCCTGTTTTGCATTGAATATACGGTGAAAATTTGCATTGCATATTCGACCTTGTATTAGCTCGTCTGACGAGGATGTCATTCCTTCGACAATTTGTTTCATCGGTTGGATGTCAAATATCCGGCGATCGTCCATTATCATAATCATCGGATATTCAACGGTTTTATGAGCATTCAAAAAAATTAATTTAATCTCCTAACTTGATGTGTAAATTGCAAAGATACATGACCCCATCATTTATTTTTACCTCATTAACACCATTAATTATCCTATTAACAAGGAACACTAATCCACTAAATACATAATTAATGATAATCACTAGGATAGGTTAGGTATAGTCTCACGCGTCTGCATCAAATGTCTACTAAGACAAGATTAGCTATTAAAAGTGAACTGTTTACATTAAGTGAAGGAGCCTCACTAATCAATGATTATAAAACAATATAATAAATTATACAATGGTAAATGACAAGATGAAACAAATATGTCTTTGTGCATTCCTTGCCTTGAATAAACATTGAATGATAACTAAGGAGTACTTCTTACTCTGAAATTCCTAGGCCAAAGTTAAACACAAATGATTTATCAATGCAAGCCAATTATCGAGGTGGTCAATTGATTAACAAAAAAATAAATAGAAGCACCTATTAAAGTGGATTTGGTAAAATAACTATACCAAAGTGGGCTGCAACTCATTTGAAAATCATGTATATGGGAAACACATTACCAAATAGCCAAACCCACTAATCCTAAACAAAAGAACATGTTGCAATCATTAGTTAGAGAGTTCAATTAGGAAAATTATCCCCATCATAATGCACACTAATATACTTCTTGGTGATCTAATTCCGAAATTTCAAACTATAATATTCATTGATTTTGTACAAACCTTCACATGCATTAAGTAATTTCTCTGATTTCTAAAAATTTTGGTTGTTTTTAGGAAAATAATTTATCTATAGAAATTTGGGAAAAGATTCAATTTGAATTGGAAAACCATTTTTGGAAAAATATCGCCAAATAGTCTAATATTTAACTTTTAAACTATAACATGTAATTCTAATACTCACAAGGGTGATACAACAAATTTCTAAAAATTCCTTCTAAGTTATTATATAAGCTAATCTAAGGCTCAAGCTCCATTCCTGTTTAATAGAAATTGCAAGGGGTAGCTAAAAATATTGCTTCACAACTATAGGCATTTGTCATGTAAACTTCCACAATAACCTAGTCATTTTAAAGCTTACCAATAAGATATTAATTTCCAAATGGTCCACTTCTCTCATTTATTTTGGAGGATGGGGCAAAGCAAAGTTTTGGTACTTTATGCTTCAATTTGTTTCCATTGAAACCTTTTAGTGGGGACAAATAAAATGAGAAAGAATACAATGTTCAGTCTCATTGACTAACATGGGGGTTTTCTTAGATTTACACGGATCAAGAAGAGAATTGATGCAATTGAATCTCACCCAAACTCTAGGGCCAACATTGAATGGATCGTGAGATATCATGGAAGTTGCAGATGCACCAAACCTAAAAACATCAAAACAACACTAACTTTACCAAGTTAGAGCTTTAACAATGCACATGTTGTTAATTTAAGAAAATGGAGACATACATCTCTTGATAGAGCAACACATCATATGAATCCAATAGTTTCCACCAATTTTCTCTACACAAAAAAATCTATGTATTTTGTGAGATGAATCTTGAAGCAGGAAGAAAATGAACCCTACTGCATTGCAACCAATCTAACTCGTGTTAATGGATCTATTCATTGTTATGTGGGTATTTTTTCTTTCTTGGGCTAGAGAGTTCACAAATCATGATGCCTTCTATATTGGATTCATGAATCTCCCTCCCCCTCAATATCTAAATACCAAGCATCTAAGTTCACAGTCTCTTGAAGATGGTATAGAGCATTAGGTCAACTACTCCACGACTTTATTGGGTGATGAATCTCAAACCAATACAAGTGCTCGTACACCCCATTGTTTTGGCAATCAAACTATGTTCTAGTGTTTCTTGCATGTTTCTTGTGAAATATGAGATCGACTCTATTACTTGTTGTAGAATCTATGTCTGAGATATTCAATACTACATAGAAGTATATTTGAGGAATTGACTTGCATATTGAGTGGTAACGATCTTGGGCCTTCAAATAATACTATTGGTTTGAGAAAATCATACTTGGAATTGACATGATGCCAAATTCAAAATCCCATTTGGAATATCTTCCCCTTCATATTGTGTGAATCAAATACAAAGAGGGAAACACCAAGACATGAATTATCACATGTGGTTCAATTAATGGATGCATGGGAAATAATTTATGACATAGAACACCTAATAATCAAGAGACTAGTGATTCATACATCCTCCAAGAAATGAAAGGTGGCTTATCAAAGCACATACATTCTGATATAATTGATAATGATACCCCCCTCCCAACTTCCTTCAATGATTTTTGGGAGTTGTAATTGAGTTGTGCATGTGTGTACAACCTATGGCTCAAGGTATTCACTATGTATAGGTCATCCAACCATAAATTATCTTTAGGAAATTCAATTTTTTTTTAATACAATTGAAAAATAAACTACATAATGCAATAATCAATTGATAACAACCATGGACCTCATACTTTAGAGTATGAGGAACAACGAGCATTACAAAGCTGTTGGCATTCTTTAATTGCATATGGGGAGTTAAATTCCGAGTAAACCCAACATAAGTACACAAAAGTTATTCCTTAATACCATTGATATGCTAAGAGTAATACATTAAGAAAAAAATAAGAGAAACATATAAATCACATATAAAATAATTCATACTACAGAGATTCAATCACATAAATTCCACATATGTTCTCTCATGAGAGTTTGATTGTTAAATATTATAACAAGGTGTTTGGGGCAATTGTTTATAGCTTTGGGCTGAGATTATATCCCCATAAAAACATGTGTAGGGATAGGAAGTTGGGAAGAATAAAATAATTAATAATACATGGCCAACAATCTATAATAAAACAACAAAATAATTATTTGAAGAAACATAGATAACACATGTAGATGCTGGAAACATGGTGAATGTATAACGATACAACCACTTCTTTTCGTTCAAGTCATAGGAAAATGGTATGCATACAAGACATTTCACACTTTTGGTGGTTGCAAATTCTATCTAGTTCTCATATGGGCTAAAATAGACACATCGCCCAATGTCAACTCATTTTAAATCTAATACATGTAGTCAAGTCAATTCATAAGATGGCCTAACCAATGTTTAAAGCTATCAAATAACAATATTTAACAGGTGGAAAGTATACTCTTAGTATATTACAAAAACATGCGTGAGAAATTTTTCTTTTACATTGATGCAAGACACACAAATAGGACAAACGCAAATTTTTTTTTGTGGAATTATTTTTCATTCTAAAGTCTACAATTTTTCTTCCCACTCCTCTTACCTTTCTTGCTTAATTCCCCTCCTAAAAATACAAAATTGAAATAACCAATGTGCCTTCAAGGTACAGAATAAAAATAACACCATACTTTTAATCCAATTACTGGCCAATGGATATTGTATTTACTTACATGACGTAAATTACTCTTTTTCCTATAGCAGTGTAATATGATTGTATTTCCACCTTCATATGTAACAAATCCCATAGGTAAAGGTTGCAAACATATTTTTCATTAATCAATATCAATGCATAAGTTTCCAATAAATTATACATTTAGAAAATGTATAAATAGATAGGATATCACCCGATGAACATCTCCCATAAAATGAGAGAGAAATAGTAAAGCTTCTATTAAATTATATGCAAGTTATACACATGGGTATTAACCTCCATTGGTATTTTAATTAGGCCACATTCAAATATAATTCACTGTGAAAGAACTTTGAGATGTAAAACACATGTCACATATAAAGAACTCATTACAATACGATGGTAATACATGATACACATACATTTTTCTTTGTCAGCTTTGTTGCCATAAGTTTGAAGCTAGGAAGTGCAATTTTTTATGACACTTTTGACAATGCTGGACCTGCCAACATGTTAGGGGATCTCCCCTGTAAGAAGTACCAACTAGACCTCAGAACGTTTGGTGTAGGAGTCTTGGCAGTGGGTCGTACATATCACCTTGACCACGATTGCACGTAGAGGTAAGTAAGATGTCCCTGTTGGTAGAAAGGGTGTGATGTGCACAACAAGCCAAGGGAGGTGCATGAATGGTTCTAACACATGGAAGGTGGAATGAGTGCACCCCTTGGAAACCTCTGTAAACACGCAGCTTGGAAGGCAACACACGAGCAAAGATGCATCACAAACTAGAAGGAAGGTGAACCAACAATCCAATGTGATAGTTAAACCAACAACACATTTCGGTAATATTCATACATACATACATATATAGAAAGAGTCTATACAGACATGCGTAAGCAAATAAATACATATATCATTAGAGTAAACAAGTTAATTGAAATACAATAACAACATATGCATGAAACATGGTTGCTTTGTTATATTAAGAAGTGAAAGTTCCAATCATATAGTACAACCATGACCAACCACTAGTCCCGATAACGGAACATTAGAGTCAATGCCACCAACTCCTCCAAAGGGATGTACTAACTTTGCACTGTGGAGAAGCCAATGATTGTTACAATACTCTCCAAGATTTCTCTAAGAGACTCCTATAGGAAGCTTGGCTGACCAAAAGCCTATACAAACAGTTATGAGTTACTATAAATAGAAAAGAGTGGGGTGACCCTTGACATTCCCCTTTGTGACTGTTCACCTACCCTCATGACTCTTCAACTACTCTATGACTATTACATTCAGCTATCAACACTTGAACTTCCACTTTACAAGATGATACATACAATTTGCACATGTACCCATGTGAGACAAAATAGGCTTGAGAAAGTCATGCAAGACATCACTATGACTCAGACGACTGAAGGAAGACCAACTCTTCTACATCCTCATGATGGTCGATGGTGGTAAACTGATGCCAAGCTTGGTAGTCTGTGATGGTGTCTGTGTACCATGTGGTGACATCTTTCTGGAAATGAACTCTTGCCTCTATTGCATCTAGGTACACTACTTTGGCTCCTCAGTCCAACTCATCTGATAACATGTGGATCATTGTCTTGAGTGCGCCAGACCAACGACATATTGATGCATAGTGTTTGCACTAATCACCAAGTCTGCGCTGGTGGCTATGCATAGTGTATGCACTAATCTATGCATGTTGCGACCCTTGTTGTGCCTATCCCTGCTGCACTTCCTTCTCCTGTTTGTGTATCTCCTGTTCTTTCCAGATTTTCTCCTTCAACTCTTTAACTCCTTCATTGTTTCCTCCATCCTTTGTTTATCACTCTGTCTTTGCGCGTTCCTCTTGTCGCATTGTCTCCTCTTCACCTCTATCTCCAAAGATTATTTCTCCACAAGTGGGTCTACTCGAAACTTGTAGCTTTGTTCTACCTCTACCCTGTCAATAATATTTCTCTTGCCTTTATCATGCTCAGGTATGTTACTCTCTGATTCTAATGCTGTTGGTGGTCTCCTAGATGCTGCTTCACTAACCATTCCATAATGATGCTGACTGATTCATTGGGCTTGGAGAAGCTATGAAAATATCTCCATGGGTCTTCCTCAACCTAATGACACACCCCGTGGATCCAAGGAAATTGCACTCTCACACAGTGATCCTTCACAAAGAAATGTGGATCATATGGATTGAAGCTTCTGGTGCCGAAAGTAAATCTTTTGAACTCTTCTGTCTCGACATCCGCATGCTTGAGATTTCGTATCTCTTACAACCTGATCCAAAATGGAAGAGTGGGCTAGGGTGCCTTCTTCTTCTGATGCAGTCTAACTGGCAATATTGCTGAGATGTGGTATGAAACTTCTTGCATGACGAGCTTGTCCATGGAAAACTTTGGTAAAAAATGCGGAGGCTTCTCCGTGCTATACATATGTATGAAGGTGCCAAAATGTGAGGCATACCAAACTGCTATGTTGATCAATACCTCCATTGCTGCCTTTGACATGCAAGGTGGATCCTGCTCAAATATCATGTTGTACATAGGGGTGACAAAATGGTATGACAACTATGTGATGACTTTGTGGAAGCTACATTTAGAAAACAATCTGTAATAAGTGTTCATAGAGGTTTCCGTTGATGTCCATGCCCACTTCAAGCCCAATAAATTTTGGCGGGCACAAATTGCATCCAAGATGTATGTAGACATGTATATTTCTTCTTGCTAACCTTTGGGTGACTGTTGAGCTCCTATTATCTGTTCCTTTAGCCTATGAGCCAAAATGTTGGACCAGTTGCATGCTTTGGCTTCACTAGCCAATTAGTCCAATGCGATGATGGGAAGGTCTTTGTGCTCTCTTGGTTGTACAAGCGACATGCATAGATGACCAAGTACTCATATACCTTCCGCAGTATCTTCGTCTTGTAAATCTGGTTCGGTGTCATCCTAAACTTGGATGGCACCTTCACCCAGCTCTTCAAGATATCCCTAGAGTTTCCATTGCTACTGGGTATGTTGAAGGGTGTCTCCATTGTGATCACTGGCTTTGGAAAGTGGTACATCTACTGATAGTCCTATGCCCTGAAGGTAGCAATCTTTGTCCTGCTAACACTGCTCAACACCATCGTCTTGGGATAAGTGTGCGAGATGATCCAATGTGTCATGTCCATGCATGGAAACATGGGATACCTGCATGCAATCTGGTACAAGCCAGACTTGTGAATGTTTAGATATACTTCGAAGTCTTCAAGATCTTCCTCAAAGGCGCATGTGAATGCATCATTGGTATCTTGCTATTTCAGCTTGATGAATTTGTCTACGATCAACTTGGTGTCTTCATAAATCGACAAACTCATAGACACTTTCTCAACTACATCTCCATTTGTGCTTTCGTCAGTGTCCTTTGACCCTACTCTCTTTAAGGCCGTTGATCCTTAAATACTGAGAGACGAACAAACAAATGCTATATCTAGAGACATGGTGACATGCATGGAAAGAAATCTATCACTTGAAAATAAAGAAAACGTGAGGAATGACATGCAACATACCAGGGAGACCGATGGCAAGGATTGCACAATTTTCACTAGGAGCCGGGAGACTGACTGCCAAAATTGCGCAAAACACAATATGGACTGTCGAGAGGCCAGTTGACTACTAGAATTGCGCAATGCGCAATCCAGAATGACCTGTTGGGTGCTAAGATTGCGCAACACACAATTTCAATCAGTAAGTGATGCAGGCCTAGGACTGCATTGCGTAATTTTCTAGGCCGATAGACACTACCTCTCAGAATTGTGCAAAGCAAGTCTGGAGGAAAATTTTTGACCAGATTTGCACATTTTCTGGGAGGAAGGTAGAGCCTTCCCTCTCATAAATGCGCAATTTTGTTTGGGCAAGGCAGAGTCCGAGCCAAGGTTTCCCAAACCTGCCAACGGGCCACTGAAAACATATGAAGAAATGAATGCATGGTGAAATTGCGTGTAAGCAAGAGTGAATGATCATGCATGAAAACAACAAATGCAAGATTCAAAAAATGGGAAAACGTGCATGTATGAAACGAATTGTTGAATCGACAATAGTCCGTGCAATACAGTGTCATGCATGTGACAACAGTGAGATGCAAACAAAAACTGAAATGACATTTCTACATTCTAACATGCATGGAAACAACAACAAGAGTTCATAGAAATCAAGCAGACAACACTCACTCAAGCCAAAAAACAAAAAGCGACAGAAATGCTACAAAAGACATGTAAAGTGGACTTTCCTGGAAATAGTTGATCTAGATGTGCCGAAAACTCCTAGATGTACTGTGAGATGTCAGAGCTCCAAGATCAATGTGAAGAATGAGCTCTGAAGTGTTGAATATATAAGTTTGAGGCTTATGATGCGCTTTCCACCAATCTAGGTAAAATCGACACTTGGAGGAAAGTTTCTAAAACTATCTTTTCATGTAACCTCCAGCTGCTAAAAATAGACCCCTAAAATATAGGGATGCTTTTTGCATGTTTCTTTTTGCTAGTTTGGGAAAATCAACCCATGCATGAAAATCAAGTTTGCTAGGCCCCGGAGGGAACTGGTCAACCAAAAGGCACATGCAAAATATTGCAAGATTAAGAGAGGGTTTTGCGCAATTTCTGGGAGGAGTTGGGCTGGTTGCGCCAGAGGGATTACACAATTTCTGGGGTCAACATGTGACTGCTGCCCAAAATTGCACAATTTCTGGGTTGAGATGCAGTTCTGGGCCAAATTGCACATTTTTCTCAAGGAAGCATGTCTGACTGCATTGTGTAATTTATGAGCCCAGTAGGCTACCGAGAAGATTTCCGCAATTTCTGGAGGGAAGGCTGGTTCCCCTCCAGAATTGTGCAATTTTCTGAGGGCACTGCTGCTAAACAGACATGGTCAGCGAGAACAAATAGGAAAGATAAAGCTTGCATTGCATTTTTTATTAACAATAGATGTACATTTATAGTACAATATGGTGACCATTGGGATTC
>APFE031555362.1:75449-91694 GCA_000404065.3 Pinus taeda
TGCAGTTTGTAGACATGTCTGAATTTCTGAGAGAGAGGCTTTGCTGATTTGGAATGTGTCATTAGAAGTAGATTGTATTAGAGTTTTCAAAAACTCTAATACTTCACCAATTTGATTCATTTTCCCAAAAAAAAATGCAGTGTCTAATTGATACTTTGAGTTCCTCAGAAAGCTAAAAGCTTCTTGGAAAGATGAAAAATCCAAATCTGATGCAAAGACTAGCCAAAACTATTCCACAGTCAATAACAAATCTCTTCAAACTTCTCCAAAAATCATGGGCCTGAACTTCTCCAAGTCATATTGAAATATATATATGCTGATAAAGTAAACATATTTAAATATCTGCCACAGTTAGTAATGGTTGGACGGTGTATCTCTAAAGGCATAGCACTATACGGTATTTTTCAGATTGAATTTCATACACATCATGCTTCGTGTTGGTGATCTTGATCGATCCATCAATTTCTATGAAAAGGCATGTGGGATGAAACTCCTAAGAAAATCAGATAAGCCTTCTTATGAGTATACAATAGCAATGCTAGGATATGCCAATGAGGAAGAGACAACAGTTCTTGAGCTAACATACAATTATGGTGTAAAGGAATACACCAGAGGCAATGCATATGCACAGGTTGCCATTGGCACAGATGATGTATACAAGAGTGCAGAGGCTCTTCGGGTAGTTACACAAGAACATGGAGGGAAAATAACACGGGAACCAGGGCCAATAGTAGGGATCAACACTAAAATAACCTTCTTTTCTTGACCCTGATGGCTGGAAAGTGGTCTTTGTTGATAACAATGACTTCTTGAAAGAGCTCAAACAGGAAGATTAAGTTCTAGAAGGCTATAGTACACTTCCTTTTGCTGATATAAAGTAAACATATTTAAATATTTCCCACAGACGACGCCAACAGTGTTGAAAAAAACATGAACGCCACAACTTCTTATTCTGGAATCAGGGAATTCTGTCAGTTGCCTGCAGCAGAAGGGATTCCCGGAAGTGGCTCTTCACTTTGTCAAAGATGAGAAGACACGTTTCAACTTAGTAGTGGAGAGTGGAAATATTGAAATTGCTGTTGCTTCAGAGAACAAAGACTTTCATTTTTTGTAGGCAATATGGATAAGTTGTCAACGATGCTGAGGCAAAGAGAGGACTTGGAGGATCTACTGTCTTTGTTTCTCGCAATTGATTTTTCGTCCTTGACAAGATTCATAACCAAGTGATGATAAAAAATCTCAGAAATGAGGTGACTAAGAAGTGTAGTCTTCCAGCAACTGTAGATGCAATCTTTTATGCAGGAACGGGAAACCTTCTTTATAGGTCAGAAGATAGAATACTCCTCTTTGATCCGCAACAGAGGATTGTTCTTGGGGACCTCCATACTCCATTTGTGAAATACATTGTCTGTCAACGTAGGTCCTGTGTCATACTTGTTATTATCAAAGCCATAAGCAAGATTCATCACCACACATGTATCCCCTGTCCGTATGTTTCACGATCACCGGCATTCCTCAACTCTGCAATGCTGCTATATTCTTCATGTTCTATAATCGCATCATCGCCCTTTATACATTGATCCGCATTGCCTGATTGATCATGAAGAGTATATAACCTTGTACTACCTGATTGATCATGAAGAATAGATACCCTTTCCGACAGATTGTTCAGCTTCCGCGACGTAAAATTCAATGTTTGGTCTTTTTCCAAATCCCGCTGCCATCATCTTCTACTTGGCTGATTGTGTGCTGATTGTGTTTTGCTAATGAGAATCCTCGTTTGTGAATATGATGAGGCTTCCACAGTTTAGTTGAAATTTAGAATGGGGCTGGAAAAAACAAGCATACTGATCTGACAACATATAACCAAAGGGCTGTTAATTCACCAGAAATGCATACTAAAATTTAGAATGGGGTTGGAAAAAACAAGCATACTGATCTGACAACATATAACCAGATATGCAACGATAGCATTCGTTTCTCAGAAACGGTTTCTCAGAAATACAATATTAGCAGCGAAAACAATAGCATAATCCGTGAACTCTTTCGGTTCTGTAACTGTTTTCTCTACAGCCAACCAGTTACATTCTAAATACCAATTCTTGTCAAGTCTGACCTCAAGGTGGGATGATTAGTAATTTCTCAACCAACAATCTCAATCATGAAGTGAGCAACAGGGTGGAAGTAATGGACACTTTGCTCTCTGTTGTAGCCACAGAAGAGGGAGGTTATAACGTCTAACGTTTCAATTGTCAGGCGCAAGCTATAACGTCCAGAAAGGAGTTACAATAATTGTTGTAGACAGAGTTGGGCAGCATCAATAATGGCAAAAACGGTTATAGAGAGCGCACAGAGCATATCTAGGAAGGCGCTGGTTACGCAGAGACCAGAAATAGAGACTTGCGGAGTCAGGAATGTCTGGGATGGCAGAGCCAAAGCGCCAGGACTTTTAACGCACACATTGTGGTATTCATTCAACGCGCCAAAAATTATACATATGCCAGTGCAAATATATAATGAATTTAACACCAGCGCATGAATTATTCAACCAGCAATATCACCCAGAGTTCACGACCCATATAACATTAATGGTCAATGCATAGCTCTGGTGAGAGAATCACAACAAAAGGCCACAAGCAAACAGTGACTCAAATATGAGCAGGACCAGAATTCGCCTGCTCTGATACCATGTTAAACACACATGGTGAGCGAAAGCAAAATGGAAAGATAAAACATGCAGTACAATTTTATTAACAATTTGATATACATTTATAGTACATTTGGTGACCGTTGGGATTCACATCCAAGGTCTCTTGGACTGCTTTGTCCGTTCGGCTTCCACACTAACCCATTTAGGATTAGGTGTCCAACAACTGCTTAGCCAACAACTAGCTTAAGTCCAAAATGGCATCTTGTGCAAGGAGTGAAGCAAACTAACATGCATAGGCTAGCAAGCCACTGAAAAACCAATGAAGCCTATGTACTTGACAGTGCAAGACATGCTGCTAGGATTGTTCGTAGGGAGGCTCCAAAATGAAGCTAAGGCAAAATTTTGGAGGGTGGTTGTAGCCACTACAACACTTGAAGACACATTGGTAGAACTCTAGCTCTTTGAATGGACCTTGTTTGTGAAAAGTAAGTCTAACACCTCTGGAAGTATTGTTCAGTTCTATGTTTGTCTTGGTTTCCACACTTGCTTGATTATAAGATGTAGCATCTGCAAATATCTTGGTCAGTCAACACACATTCCAAGCCAAGCCAACACATTTGTTTCGATTGGGGATGAGGGGTATATCGGTGCATAAGATTTATGGTTGTCAGAGTTTTAGTTTCATCTCTGGTGTTGCTCTACTGGCAGCAGGTATGGACAGTACCCCAACAGAGTCACGTAGGAACACAAGCATCGCTCCCCTACCAGTGAGCCTGGTCGGTACCCCGGTGGAGTTACTTGCATCACCTCTCTGCATAGGAAGCCTTTCTCTTCTTTCACCTTAATCATTTTTTTGAAAATTTTCACATTTTCATTTTCATTTTCCTAACTGTGCATAACACTTATTCATTTCAGAGGCAGAAGAGGGATCCAGACTTATTGATAGCAGAAGAGGTTGTTCTGCTAGAGAAGTAGTTTATATATACCTCTAATGTGCTTGCTAAGGTTTTCCCCCTCACCTTACTCTACTTGACTGAGTTGACATGTATTAACCCAAAAAAAACTGACTAGAGTAGGTGATACTAATTGGCGCGCAAGCGTTGTGTTTTCACCAAGGTTCACTTTGAACAATATATATTTTCCATTGATGTATCCTGGACTGAAGACAAAAAGTTCTTCATATAGAGGAAGGATGATAGATAACCAAGTATTGATAACTACACAAGTCCTCTTGCACTTTACCTAGCTTGTTTCAAGAGTCGCACATGGTTTCATGTGAAACTAACCTATGGACATAAATAAGCAAACAAACAGAAAACAAATCAAAAGCAGAAGTAAATGCATAAGAAAATCGAGTAAGTAAAAAATTAGGAAAAAAACAAACATGCAAAGTAAGAAGAAAACATGCATGCAAGAAAACAAACCAAAATCAAACACTACTCCTACTCCTAAGCTAACGGTGCATGGGTCTGCTCATGTGAAGTGATACTTCCAATGTAGCCACCGGCACACTGGTTGACCTAAGTTGGTGAAGGCATGGCTCGCGGACAACACAATTGTGTGAACCATCAAATATGAAAGATATAACAATGAAGACAAACACACTCTGAGTTTAAATGCGTCCACAGAACATATGTGAATGCAAGTGCATGACATGCAATCCATGGACTTACCATGATGTTGTGTGACACTGCGTGAAGCTGTTAAGCATACACATACTCTTGACTATAACATGGAAGCAAACGAGAGAAACAAAGACAACTTGCGTCATGCACGTGTGCTTGCTATGTAAGATTCCTCCAATGCATGAGCGATGGGATCATGTAGTTCGAGTGGAGGGAGCATAATCTGTGTGTGAGATTGATCTTCAATGCATACAGATCAGTGATGAGGAGCCTTGGGTGTTTCAAAAATTTCCTGATCGTAAGTGAAACCAACCACAGGACAATGAGGACCTGACATAACCATCATCTCGGGCTGAAGTGCCTCAACAACCTGTGGGGTTTCAACTTTGTCGACAGATATATCAGCATAAATAGGTGGCTTTAAAAAATAAACAGCGATAGAATCATCATCATGATCAAATACATGGGTAAATAGATCATGACAACTATGATAAAAAAATCAATGATTTCATCGGCATCCTCATGACCTGATAAACCAAATAGAGGGGTAGATGAGAAGCGGAAAAATCCACCCTCTAAGTTTCTGGAAAAGGTAGATGAAAAATCAAGTGGATTTTTAAAGAATGATTTGTCCTCTCCATTGTTGGATGATGGAATGACATCCAGTGCATTATGCAAATGATTAACAATGGGTGCATCTGTAAACATGGATACACATGCGAAATCATGGATGGTAGAATCACCAAAGATGTTAGGGGAAAACGAAGGATGCTCGGACAGAAGGGAGTCATCTTTCATTGTGGGTTGATGCTCAAGCTCCCAATCATACTCTTCATGAATGACATCGTAGGTTGGTTGTGAAACACCAACTGCGTCGATAGCTTGATCTTCATTCACAACAAGTGTAGAGTCCGGAATGGGAGAACACAAGACAATGCACTCTGAGGATCAGCAGAACATGAAGATGGAGGTTGAGGTAAGACAGGCATGTGGCAATCCATGGGCTTCACAGCCAAGTCTGCGCAATAACTGAGAGAAGTGATGTTGGGAGGATGTGATAGTTGAATAGATGTGCGTGCATGTTCTCCCACATCACTCTACAGTGGTGGAGCTGTTTAATGAGGGGATGGCAAAAAGTCACTAATGACAATGACCGTGTTTGTTTGTGATTGCGCAACTCCATCATCGAAGTATGTTGAGCATGGTTTGAGCTTAAAATTCTTCTTTGGATTGACAAATTTATTAAGGCAATATTCAAATCTTTCCATGAGATATTGGAATTTCATCTGACTTTTCGAAGCTTGAAACTGCAACACACGAAAGAGGTCCCAAAATTCCATAGGCGATTCTTGCGGGGTCTTCCGTTGTTGTAACAATTTTTGGTCAAGAGTTTTTGGATCAAAATGATGGAAAGTAGATTCAATGAGATCATAAAATTGCTCAAGTAAGTGCACAGTGTCGGGTGGCAGACTCCAGCACCACCAATGTGAGGATTCATGAAGTGTGTATGCAAGCAACATGTTGGACTCTTTATCAGAGCATTCATCTACATTATCAATAATTGCAAAGAAGTCTTGTAAGTATGTAGGCCAAGCCACTTCATCTTCACCATCATATGTGAATTCAAACAAGAGATCATAAAACTCCCTCATGATGTCGAGAGGGTCGGCATGCGAAAACATCGCAAAGGGGCGAGTGTGACAGTATTGATAATAGATGTGTGAATATTAAAACTAGGATGAGAGGACACAACTTGTCATCTGGACCTCCTTGTAGCTTCAGAAATGTTGAGAGTGTTGGACCTACCACCATATCAGGGGATCTCCCCGGTAAGAAGTCCCAACTAGACCTCAGACTGTTTGGTGTAGGAGTCCTAACAGTGGGTCGTATGGTATTGCCTTGACCGTGGTTGCATGTAGAGGTAAGTAAGATGTCCCTGTTGGTAGCAAGGGTTTGATGTGCACAACAAGCCAAGGAAGGTGCATGAATGGTTCTAACACACGGAAGGTGGAATGGGTGTGCCCTTCGGAAACCTGTGTAAACACGCAACTTGGAAGGGAACACACAAGCAAAGATGCATCACAAACTAGAAGGAAGGTGAACCAACAATCCAAAGTGATGGTTAAACCAACAAATTATTTTAGTGATATTCATACATACATATACAGAAAGAGTCTATAGATACATGCGTAAGAAAACATATATGTATATCATTAGAGTAAACAAGTTAACTAGAATACAATAACAAAATATGCGTGAAATGTGTTGGATCTATTATATTAAGAAGTGAAAGTTCCTATCATATAGTACAAGCATGACCAACCACTAGTCCCGATAATGAAATGTTACAGTCACTGCTGCCTGCTCCTCCAAAGAGATGTACTAGCTTGGCATTATGGAGAAGCCAAGGCTCGTTACAATACTCTCCAAGATTTCTCTAAGATACTCCTATCGAAAGCTTGGCTAACCAGAAGCCTATACAAAGAGTTATGAGGTACTATAAATAGCAAAGGGTGGGGTGACCCTTGACATTCCCCTTTGTGACTGTTCACCTACCCTCATGACTCTTCAACTACTCTGACAATTACATTCAGCTATCGACATCATCTTGGATAAGGGTAATGGGGCTCCCTTGTATCCCATTGTCCATGTTTGCATGCGGTTGACAATAGTATGCAAGTTTGACAAGATACATGCTCTCCTAGCACAGCATTGTTGCCAATTGTTGAGATGGACAACTGCCTTATGCACGGTACCAAATATGGAATATAACATCCACATGACTATCTCAAGGGATGATAATTCATCAAGTATCGCCTTCTTCAGCTCTGTTTGGGCAGATGCTGTAACCAATTCTCCTCCTTGCTTGGTCATTTGTAACTCTTTATCCATTCACTCGTTCTTTGCTATCAAGAAGCGAGCACTCAAGCTAGTGGCTTTGACATATGGTCTAGTAGCATCGGCCAATGTTGTTGGATGATTGCGCACATCAGATACGATCACTCGTTCCTCAAAATATGCAAGAGATGTGTGGACACCTGGAGTAGACATTCTTCACGATTGGACAACTCCATGTTGTGACTCATTGAATGATATGTTTTGCATCTCTTCTTTCACATTGTCTCCAAGGATCTTGATATCTCCTTGGTCGCTCAGGACTTGCTCTTCTTCCAGATTTGGCAAATCCAGTGTGTCTACCTCTTGGTGGTAAGGCATGAGGTCGATATATTTCTCTAACTATGGCTTCTCCATCTCTGTATCCATCTACTCAAGTACTCATTCAATCTCTTAAGCAAAGTCATTCTCCTGCGACTGCTCACCCTGTCTACTTTGTGCCAGCTTCTCGAATGAGTCTACTACTTGTATGGGAAAAATTTCACCTATCTGTGCATGGTTCGCCCCCTCCTATGCCTATCCCTACTAATCTTCCTTTTCTTGTCTATGCAACTCCTGTTTGTTACCAAGTTTCTCCTTCAACTCTTGCAACTCCTTCATTGTTTCCTCCATCCTCTATTTATCTCTCTGCCTTTGCACATTCCTCTGATCGCGCTGTCACCTCTTCGCCTCTATCTCCAAAGCTACTTTCTCCACAAGTGGGTATGCTCAGAACTTGTAGCTTTGTTCTGCCTCTGCACTATTGACAATCTTTCTCTTGCCTTTATCATGCGTAGGTATTTTACCCTCTTCTGCTACTGCTGGTCCTCTCCTAGATGTTTCTTTGCATTGCTTCACTAACCATTCTACAATGATACCGATCGGTTCATTGGGCCTGGAGAAGCTATGAAAATATCTCCATGGGTCTTCCTCAGCCCAATGAAATGCCCCGTGGATCCAAGGAAATTGCACTCTCGTGCAATGATCCTTCAAAAAGAAATGCGGGTCGTAAGGATTGAAGCTTCTGGTACTGAAAGTAAATATTTTGAACTCTTCTTTCTTAGCATCCACATTCTTGAGATTTCATATCTTGTACAATCTGATCCGAAATGGAAGAGTGGGCTAGGGTGCCTTCTTCTTCCGATGCATTTGAGTTGATAATATTGCCGAGACGTGGTACAACACTTCTTGCATGATGAGCTTGTCCATGGAAAACTTCGGCAAAACATGTGGAGGCTTCTCCGCGGTGTACATTCGTATGAAGGTGCTAAAAGGCAAGGCATACCAATCCACTATTTCGATCAGTGCCTTCATTGCTGCCTTCAACATGCAAGGTGGATCCTTCTCAAATATCATCTTGTAAATCGAGGTGGAAAAATGGTCTGTAAACTATGTTATGACTCCACGGAAGTTGCATGTGGAAAACAATCTGCAATAAGTGTTCACAGAGGTTTCCACTGATGTCCATGCCCACCTCAAGCTTAGGAACTTCTGGCAAGCACATATTGTATCCAAGATGTATGCGAACATGTAGATTTTTTCTTGTTGACCTTTGGGTGGTTGTTGAGCTCCTGTTACCTATTCTTTTAGCTTGTGAGCCAACATGTCGGACCAGTTGCATGCTTTTCCTTCACTAGCTAGTTGGTCCAACGCGATGACCCAACTCTGCGGGAAGGTCTTCGTGCTCTCTTGGCCATACAAGCGGCATGAAAATATGATCAAGTACTGATATGCCTTCCGTAGTATCTTTGTCTTGTAAATCTGGTTGGGTGTCATCTTGAACTTCGTTGTCTCCTTCACCCAGCTCTTCACGATATCCCTAGAGTTTGCATTGTTGCTGGGTATGGTGAAGGGTGTCTCCATTGTGATCTCTAGTTGGTACATCTGCTGATAGTCCTGTGCCCTGAAGGTAGCAATATCTGTCCCACTAATACTGCTAAACACCATCGTCTCGAGACCAATGTGTGAGACGATCTAATGTATCATGTTTGTGCATGGAAACGCAGGATACCTGCATGCAATCCGGTGCAAGCCAGACTTGTGAATGTTAAAATAGACTATATAGTATTCAAGATCTTCCTCAAAGGTGCCTATGAATGCATCATTGATGTCCTATCATTTCATCTTGATGTCTTTGTCTACGATCAACTTGGTGTCTTCATAAATCGACAAACTCATAGACACTTGCTCAACTGCATCTCCAGTTGCTCTTTCGTTGGTGTCCTTTGACCCTGCTCTCTTGGAGGCCATTGATCCCGAACTACTGAGAGATAGATGAACAATTGCGATATTTGGAGGCATAGTGACATGCATGGTAAGAATTTTGTTAGTTAAAAACAAAGAAAACTTGAGGACTGACATGCAACATACCTGGGAGACTGATGGCAAGGATTGCGTAATTTTCACTGGGAGGTCGGGAGACTGATTACTGAAATTGCGCAAAAGGTAGTTTTGATTGTCGGGAGGCTGGTTGAATGTTGTAATTGCACAATGTGCAAGCTATATTGGCCTACTAGGTTCTGAGATTGCACAATGCGCAATTTCAGTCACCAAATCATGTAGGCCCAGGGATTGCATTGCACAATTTTCTGGGCCAGCAGACACTCCCTCTTAGAATTGTGCAAAGAAGGTCTGGAGGACACTATTTGGCTAGATTTGTGCTATTTCTGGGAGGAAGGCAGAGCCTTCCGTCTCAGAAATGTTCAATGATGTCCGGGCAAAGCAGAGTTTAGGGAAAGGTTACCCAGACTCGTCGACAGGTGACTGGAAACATATGAAGATCTGAATGCATGGTTAAATTGAGTGTAGGCAAGAGTGAATGATCATGCATGCAAACAATGAATGCAAGATTCAAAAAATGGGAAAACATGCATGTATGTGAAACGAATCGTTGAATCAACGTTTGTCTGTGCAAAACAAGGTCATGCATGCGACAACAATGAGATGCAAACAAAAACTAAAACGATGCTTGTACAGGATAACATGCATGAAAACAACAACAAGCATTCACAAAAATCAAGCACACAACTCTCATACAAGCCAAAACACAAAAGCAACATAAATGCTGCAAAAGACAAGTAAGCGGACTTATCTGGAAATAACTAAGATAGATGTGCTGAAGAATCCTAGATGTGCTGTGGGATGTTAGATCTCCAAGATTGATGTGAAGAATGAGCTTTGAAGCGTTGAATAAATAAGTTTGAGGCTTATGACACGCTTGCCACAAATCTAGGAAAAAGTGACACTTGGAGGAAATTTTCTAAAAAGATCTTTGCATGTAACCTCCAGTTGCTAAAAATAGATCCCTAAAATGTAGGGATGCTTTTTGCATGTTTCTTTTTGCTATTTTGGGAAAGGTAACCTATGCATGCAAATAAGGTTTGATGGGTCCTGTAGGGAACCAGTGAACCAGAAAGCACATGCAACAACTTGCAACACTAAGAGAGGGTTTTGCGTAATTTCTGGGAGGAGCTGGGCTAGCTGTGCTAGATGGATTGTGCAATTTCTAGGGTTAGCAGGTTACCGCTACCCAGAATTGTGCAATTTCTAGGTTGGGCTACAGTGTTGGGCCAAATTGCCCAATTTTCTCAAGGAAGTCTATCTGACTGCATTCCACAATTTCTGAGCCTAGCAGGCTGCCCAACAGGTTTATGCAATTTCTGGATGGAAGGCTGGTTACCCTCATAATTGCACAATTTTTTGAGGGAGCTGATCAGCCAGCAACTAGCTTAAGTCTGGAATGGTAGCCTATGAAAGGAGTGAAGAAAATTGACATGCATAGGATGGCAAGCCACTGAAAAACCAATGAAGCCTATGTACTTGACAGTGCAAGACGTGTAGTTAGGATGGTTGGTAGGGAGGCTCCAAAATGAAGCTATGGAAAATTTTTGGAGGGTGGTTGTAGCCGCTACAACAGGAACCTTCAAGGCACATGCTTATTTCTTCTTAGGCATTATGGTAGTCCCCCGTTTGCAAACAAACAAAACAATTCTTAGATCTCTAATAAGGTTGTTAGATATTTTTTATAAGTAAAAATCCTTTATATCATGAAGATGAGATAATTCTCTTGAGAAATTCAACAATTGGTATCAAGTCTATTGTTAAAATCTAGTGAGGAAGGGAAGTTCTGTGCCATGTATTAGGGTTGATTCACTTCATGACATAAGTCCTAATTCTATATAATATTCCCTAGTAATAACCATAGATATTAAAATGAATTTTGGAGAGATTGGAAGGATAAAAAGTAAGGAATAAGGTGTCATAAAGGCCAATGAAGAAAAAATATTGAAAATGGATATTAGACTGCAAGTTGGAGTGGCTATTTCTTAAGGATTTTGTAGTAACTATGAGAAGCCCTAGTTTGAGAACCTAGATTACAGTGAAAACTTTTGAAAGTTCCAAATAGACAAGGAACAACAACTATTCACCTTGAGAAGAGAATCTTATGACAAAATAGTGACAAGAGGGGAAGTGGCAAATACTTCTGATGCTGTGGATTATGAAGAAGCATTTGTAGTATCTTCCTGTAATCTTGGATTGCAAATGTACATGGTCTTGGTTCATAAGGTATGATTGTTTTATGATTATCTAAAATGAGTAAAGGGTTTACATAAAGTAATGGAATTCTTTAGGGTTTTTCTATATGTTTTAAGGGTTTGTAGACTTCACCTTATTGAAGGATTTTGGGTATCTAGGGATTTTAAACCCTAGATAATATTTGGATTTGAAAACCATAGTTAAAACCTTAACCCTAATCTATTTGTTCCCTCATAGAAACTCTAGCTCTTAGTTTCTAGGGTTTGCAGATAATCTAGGGTATATGGTAATCTATAACAAGGATGGTATTGGATGAAATCTGGGATATGGCATCAAAACCCTAAGGCTAATGTTTTGAAGGGAAATATCAAGGAATTTCGGGTTTTTGTCTAAGAACCCTAGGATTATACCCTTTAATAAAACCATAGAAACCCTAGATCATCAAAATTTGATAGCATGCTCTTGTATTTGTACATTTTCCTTGGTTTTACTTTTCGGTGAATATTACAGTTACATAATAAATGAAGAAAAAATGAGAATGATGGCTAATCAAAGTAGTTCTCATGCTTTTTAATGTTGAGCATGATGGAAGGAGGAAATTGTAAGAACCTTGAAGGAATTAATGCTAACAGTTCACTGAAGGAGTAAACATGCATCATTTTCTTTTATAGAAGAATCTTGATTAAGTATGGTATCATAAATAGAAGCACGTGATAATAGCATACTATAGAATCTAATTGATTGAATTGTTTTGTAAGAATCATCTAGTCTTTCAAGAATGAGAATTCTAGGACTATGTTGCATAGTGTTCATCCATACATTATATAAAATCATGTTAGAGGTAGTAATTTTTCTAGGATGGATCCTCAAGGTCCTATAAGAACCATCATTTTGGGAGGTTCTTGGAAAAATGTGTATAACAAGGATTAAGTATATATTACATATTGTATGGAAACAATACTCTTGAAGGATGAAGGAATGCATTTGGTCAAGTTGCATGATCATAGTAAGATGCATATATCTAGATGATTGTGTGGAATATTAAGAATGCATGTCTGAATAGCTTTTGGATAGGAGTCACATGTACTAACTCCTATACGAAAAGTTGGTCCTAAATTATGCACAATGAATCTTTCAATTGGTTATATGATGCCTAAGAAGGATGAATTTGACTTACTCTAGAATGAACAAAATACTAAAACTTTCTTACTAGATTATATGTTTAGGATCAACATCTAGTATAATATTTGGAAGAAAATGGTAACTTGGTAATCAAGTTGGATCCTTGGGAACTATGATGCATGAAGGAAGACTCATATGGAGATGGACCATGAGGATGTTGATGCTATGATTAGAAATTCATCACGATAAGGTGAGTCTAATATTTCTATTTTGGTTATCTGGTTAACATATTAGTTTGCTACCTGAAAGATTGTTACAAAAATACATGTTGAGGAAAGTTCAACTGTGGGGATAATGTTGAAGGAGAGCTTAACATATGATACTTGACAATTTTAAGGTTAGAAAACACTCATCCTGGGGTTTAAAGGTAGCAATGCGAGAAGATAACTTGAAGGTCAAAGGATATCACTTTCATAAGGAAGCTATGATCAACTTGAAGTATGGAAAGGTTCAATATAGTGCCCTCATTGATGACACCGAGATGAAAGTGATGTGCAAGATTAATGACCTGGAACCTATCACAAGGCTAAGGGAAGAGAATGGATCCATGATACCATGAGATGTGAAGGAAAGAGGGAGCCATGCAGAACAAGTATAGAAAAAAGCTCGAAATATTGTGACTATGACTTCTTAAAGAAGTCGAGCATCTTCTGTTGCCATTATGATTTAGTTATTGTCCTTGATGGCAACTCACTCAGATGAAAGATCAAAGTATAGTAGGTAAATAGCAAAGAATTTAGATCAATCTTCACAGAATGAAGAAAGAGAGGTATCTGCAGGTTCACCATTGACCAAGTTGTGTATACAAGCAGGTTCACTGTATGTAAGTCGTGTATACATACACACACGGTTTCACGAAAGGAAAAGTGCATATACCTTGGAAAAATAAATTTTTGGTTTGAAGTATTTGGTCCATGGTATTTTGATCCATGGTATTGGTCCAAATTATCTTGTCCGAGGTATTGAATCTAGGTATTTGGTGCAAGGTATTGGTCCTAAGTGGTTTTGGTTCATGGTATTGAGAAAGGCCTCAAACTAGAAAAGGAGGAGAAGATCATTAGGCCAAGGTGTGCAAGTATCGAATATTTGATGAAGTGTGAGATCTAGTATGTAGGTTATTGGGTAATGGTGCATTGCTGGATCTGAACCAAGGATGAACCTTAGTTGATGATGAGGGATCAGATCTAATGATGGATCGGGATCTAAGGCATAAAATGAACTATCATTATGTGTTCTTGCTCATGTATATTCTAAATATAAATACTGACGCATATATTATTATGTAAATGATAAGATCTGGATATAACTAAAGTTTGGTATAACTATAGAACTCTGAATTTATATTTGCAGATGTATACGCTGGTTGGCTTTGAGAAAAGTGCGTGTACATGTAGGTTCAACACATGGAAGTAGCGTATACCTTATAAAATATGTTTTAGTTGTTTCTCTTTACTATTGCTGAGTTTTGGGTTTTGGTGACATTATTTTGAAGGATTAGATTGATAGTTGTTTAAGTGAATGGTTGATTAAACTATGGTTGGTTCAAAAGGTGATTGGTTGATGTAGATATATTTGATGATTGAATGATGTTGTTGATAGATCCAGTCTGAAAATTTATGAAACGTTGTCCCTGGAAGAAAAGAGGTCATAGCCTTCTATAGGTTGGTGCCTACGTACTAGAAAATATATCGCCTAGTACAAGAGCTAGGGGGTTGTAGCTCCTTTCCAGGAGTAGCTGGAGAATGAGAGAAGGTTGTAACCTTCTGCAGGTAGAAGCCTACATACTGGTATAAGTATGCACCAGTACAAAAATTGTAAACATATTTTCTTATTTTTAAAAGAAGACATAGACGACATTAGTAGGTGGTTTTCACCCACATTGGGTTTCCACCTTATATCTTGGTGTTCATGTGTTTTGCTTATGTGTGATGCTTTATTATGATTTTATTGCATAGTCTAATGAATTCATGATATACTGGTTAAAGTTCAATGCATGATAAATTGGGTAAATCTAAAGATCTTTGCATATACGCTTGTTGCCTTAAGTACAGTCATGTATACACACTAGTCGTGTATACAAATATGTTCTAAAAATTAAATTATCGATCTGATAATACTGATTCACCCCCCCCCCCCCCCCCTCTCAGTGTTATTTCCAACAATTGGTATCAGAGCAGGTCCTTCAGAAGAAGCTTGATCACTTGAAGGAAGATCCATCATCATGAGTAATCAAGAAAGCGGAGGATCCATCAGACCGCGAATCTTTGATGGGAGAAACTTTATTTATTGGAAGACAAGAACCACAACCTATCTTCAATATCTTGGAACAGATGCCTGGGAAATTGTGGAAGGAGGATATACATTTTCATCAACAATTCCTATAGATACGACAGGAAAAAAGCATTATGAAACCAATGCCAAGGCTGTCAATACATTATTGGGAAGTATTGTAGGTTTATACCCCATACATAAATTACCTGCATACGAATTCTAAAACACAGAAAATAAACAATGCGAGAGCATAACACATAAAACACATATACACAGAGATTTTCCCTTGGATCCCAAAACTGGGATTACTAGCTTGATTTTTCATTATGTTCCTTTCAATGTTATAATACATATTTATACATGCCGAAGCATCCAATACCATGGATAGAAAACCATCGTGTCCAAAAAACATGTGCGAAAATCATGCACAAAACCATAGGTGGGTTCGCCCAACCTAACATAGGGTCAAAAACCAAAATTATCTGGGCTGCTGCCCCAGACCCTATAAAATGGGGTTACAGGTACCCCTCAAACCCCCTGTGACCCACCCCCTTGCTACACAATCAGTGCAATGAAGGGGGGGCTCCACCCCCCTCTAATCCCCAAGTTAACTATGTGGGCTAGTTGTGGAAAGAATATAACACAACCCAACATTCTCCCACTTGTTGTTTTCTTTCCACAAGGGGCCACAAGAGAGCTTACTTATTTTTCCAGCCTTGAAATGCCCATTGTTTCTCTACACCAATATGACTTCTTTGAGCTCATAGATTTTGTCAATGCATCTGCAATATTCTTCAAAGTGTCCACCTTTACCAACAAAACCTTTTTTTCTTCTATCATATTCCTCACAAAGTGATATTGAACATCAATGTGCTTTGTCGTTGAATGATATGCGGGGTTCTTTGCCAAGAAAATTGCACTTTGGCTGTCACAGTATATCCTTATAACTTCCTGTACTAACCCCATACTTGACCACAATCTTTGCAACCAAACTACTTCCTAGCTTGCATGAGTGGTTGCCATGTATTTTGCTTCTGTGGTTGATAGTGCCACTACAGATTGTTTCTTACTCATCCAACTGACTACACCTCCAAATAGGTTAAACAC
>APFE031555362.1:91714-121900 GCA_000404065.3 Pinus taeda
AGATCCCCATGAAGAAATGTTGTCTTCACATCCATCTGTTCTACCTCAAAATCAAAAGTAGCAGCAACAGATAAAAGTAATCTAATAAAAGTTACCTTGGCAACACGAGAAAAAATATCACCAAAATCAATTCCCGGCACCTGGGAATAACCTTTTGCTACCAACCGAGCTTTGTATTTCTCCACTTTTCCTTTTTTATTTGTCTTCTTTTTGAACACCCATTTGTTGCCAATGGGTTTCCTTCCAGCCGACAACTCCACTAGATCCCAAGCCTCATTTTTGTGCAAAGATGCCATTTCATCAACTATGGCCTCTTTCTAGATTTTTCCATCCTCTAAACCCACTACTTCCTTCACAGTTCTGGGATCATCATCAGTAAGAGACAAAGAAAAATTTGAATAGAAAGCAAATGGACTATACCTTTTTGGCTGCCTTCTTTCTTGAACTGATCTTCTCACAACCAGAGTTTGTGCCTCTTCATCTTCTGATTCCTCCTCTGTTGTAGAGTCTGATTCTTCCTCCTTTAGCTCAAACTCTATCTTCTTAGGTTCCTTTGGTTGGACTTCATGTTTAATAACATATTTCACCTCTCTAAACACCACATCTGGTCTATACACAACCTTCCTTGTTACTGGGTTCCATAGCTTATAACCCTTTAAACCAATCCTTATACCCAATAAAGATGCACTTTTCAAGTTTACTATCCAACTTGGTTCGTTTCTCCTTTGGAACATGTACATATGCATCACATCCAAATCCCTTAGATTTGAAGGAGAGGGTTTCTTACCAGTCCATACCTCTTGTGGAGTCTTATCCTCCAACGCTGATGAAGGTGACATGTTGACCAGGTAACAAGCAGTATCCACCACCTCTACCCAGAATTCCTATCCTAACTTGACAGTACTGAGCATGCTTCTTTCCCTTTCCATCAACGTCTTATTCATTCTTTTTGCAGCTCAATTTTGCTAAGTTGTATATGGAGTAGACTTTTGTTGTGCTATACCACACTTCTTACAGAATTCTTCAAATTCCTTGCTGCAAAACTCTCCACCATTATCTATCCTTAGCACCTTTATCTTCTTCTCTGTCTCATTTTCCACGAGAGACTTAAATTATTTAAACCTGTCAAAGGCTTCAGATTTATTCTTAAGGAAATATGTCCATGTATTCCTTGAGAAGTCATCTATAAATGATACATAGTACATAGACTTACCCAGTGATGGACCCTTCACAGGTCCAAACACATCACTGTGCACAAGTTCTAATATCTGTTTCGCCCTCTTACTACCAGAGGGGAAACTCACCCGATTCTCCTTCCCATATACACAATTTTCAAAGAAATCAAAATCCAAAGAGCTATTACTCATACCTTCTACCATATCTTTACCATGAAGTATTCGAAGGCCCTTCTCTCCAATATGTCCAAACCTTTGATGCCACAACATAGTTTTCTCTCCAGAGACCACTAGATTTTCTGTTCCACTTTTAGGAACCATAGAACTATTGCACCCATCAATAATAGTGCGACCTTGCAGCTTGTATAGAGTTCCAATTCAAACTCCCCACATCAATACCAGTGCTCCCTGAATCATTTTGCAGGTATCCTTCTCGAACACTGTTTTTCACCTGCATCATCCAACTTGCTTACAGAAATCAGATTTCTGGCCAATGTAGGAATATGAAGAACACCCAAAAGTGTTCTAGCCCTTCCACCTTCCACCTTGCAACTTAAACTTTACTTTTCCACGGCCAATGATTCTAGCCTTCCTATCATCCCCTAAGAAGACATCACCACCATCGTATTTCTCATACTTGTAGAACCACTCTCTATGGGGAGTGAAGTGAAAGGATGCACCTGAGTCAATCAACCGTGCCACATGATCTACATGTGTACTTGAAGAAGCCAAGTAAACATCCCCACCTTCATTTGAGGTGGTTTTCGCCTCTGCAAAAGGAGCATCATTAGATCCATTTCCTTTATCTGGAGCTTTAGATTTACAGTCCCTTTTGTAGTGCCCTTCCTTTTTTCATTTCCAACACACCACCTTTACAAGTTTTCCTAGAGATTTAGATCTCCCACTCAATGACTTATTTTTGTTTCTATTCTAGGACCATCCTCGTATAGACAAGGCATCACCATTCTAGCTCTCCATATTTTTCCATCTCATCTCCTCCGTTAGCAAGGATGAGACTATTTCATAAAACTGCAAGGCAGTTGCATTGCTACCTATTGCAATAACCATATTATCCCATGAATCTGGTAGAGAACACAACAAACTGATGCACTTATCTCAATCTGAAATTTTAATATCAACAAATGGTAACTGACTTACCATAGTATTAAATGCGTTTAGATGCTCTGTCACCAAGTCTCCATCTTTCATCCTTAGGTTATACAACTTTTTCCACAAGAACAATTTATTCACCAGAGACTTAGATTGGTACAAATTCCCTAACTTGTCCCACAAAGCCTTCACTGTAGCTTCCCCTGATACATTTAGCAATACTGAATCTGAGACACACAATCGTATTGTGCTCTTTGCCTTCTTATCCAACTTCTTCCATTCTTCATCGGACACTCCCGTTGGTTTAGTACTTGGATCTACCGTGGTCCACTAATCTTTATCCACCAAAAGATCCTCCATATTTAGTTTCCATAACTCAAAACTCTGACCATTAAATTTCTCGATCTCTATCTTTCCACTGCTTGCCATCTTCTTTCACCACTAGAATCGATATCGCAGATCTCCCACTGAACAAGGGTGGCCACAAGCCCGAGTGAAACTCCTCAGCAACAAAGGCATCCCCTTGAAGCCAAAATAGTGATGATACCAAATGTAGGTTTTAACCCCATATAGAAATTACCTGCATACGAATTCTAAAACACAGAAAATAAACAATGCAAGAGCATAACACATAAAACACATATACACAGAGATTTTCCCCTAGATCCAAAAACCGAGACTACCAGCTTGATTTTTCATTATGTTCCTTTCAATGTTATAATACATATTTATACATGCTGAAGCATCCAATACCATGGACCGAAAACGATCGTGTCCAATACCATGGACTGAAAACCATTGCGTCAAAAAAACATGTGCGAAAATCATGCACAAAACCATAGGTGGATCCGCCCAACCTAACATAGGGTCCAAAACCAAAATTTTCCGGGGCGCTACCCCAGACCCCATAAAGTGGGGTTACAAGTACCCCTCAAACCCCCTGTGACCCCCCCGCTACACAATCAGTGAAATGAAGGGGGGGCCTCTGCCCCACCTCTAATCCTCTGGTTAATTACATGGGGTAGTTGTGGAAAGAATATAACACAACCCAACAAGTCTGTCACAATCAAAGTTTGTCAAAGTTATGCAGCTCAAATCAGCCAAAGGAATATGGGACAAAATTGTTCTAAGCTACGAAGGAGACTCTCAGGTAAAACGTGCTAAACTGCAAACTCTCAGAATTCAATATGAAACTCTTAAGATGCACAATGATGAACGTATAACTAGTTACTTCTTACATATAGATGAGGTTGTTAATTGCATGAAGAATCTGGGTGAAGAGATAAAGGAAGTTACCTTAGTTGAGAAACTTTTAAGATCCTTGTCTACTAAATTTGAATCAAAAGTATCTGCCATAGAAGAAAAACAAGATCTATAGACTATTACTATGACATAGCTTCACGGAATTTTAACTGCCTTTGAGATGAGAAAAGGAGGCCAATCAGATATGAGAGAAGCCGCATTTAAAGCTTCAACAAAGGAAAAGAAGAACTCAATGAATTAGGACATATTTAAGAAGAAGAAGATGAAGTAAACTTTGTCAAGAAGCTTCAACGAGGTTCTGGAAGATTCAGAGGTAAACTACCTTTCATATGTTTTGCCTATGGTACAGTCGGTCATTATGCTACCAAATGTCCTCATAAAGATAAATATGATAAAGGGAAGGAATATGCAAAATGGAATAGAAAACAAAGTGTAAGTAAAAAGAGCTACTATACTTATGAAGATAGCGATGGTTTATCAAATAGTGATGAAGATGAAAATAGTAATGATTATAGACTTCTGATGGCTTATGAAGATGATAATTTTTTGGATGCCTTAGATGAACATGATCTTTATGAAGAAATCTCTAAACTCAAAATCTGTTTAGAAGAAAAGGATATGATTATAGATACCTTGACATACCAACTTGCTGAAAGAGAAAAACACAATGAAAAACTAGAATGTGAAATTGTGGGTCTAAGAAAGGATATTGAGGAAACAAAAGCTCTTAATCTTAGATTTGCTAAAGGATCAGAAACCTTAAATTAAATTATCAAAGTGCAACATTCTCCTCTGATAAAGGCAGGTCTTGGATATGTTGAAGAAGCATCTTAATCACAGAAGTCGTCAACCTCCACTAAAAGCTATCTTGATGTAGCAAAGAATAGTGAACAATATGAAAATCGTCAGCAAAGGCATAAAGAAGATACCAGGTAAATTAGGCCCCATTTACTTCAAGGATGAACAGAAGCCACAACCAACCTCAGGTAAATCATACTCAATTTTCTTCAAAGTTGAAAAGAAACTACAATCACCAGGTCAATAGATTCGATAATCGCAGGAACTTCTTTAATGGTCAATGTTTTTCATGTCATAACTTTGGACACAAAGCTGCTCAATGTGTTGCTTAAGGTCATCATGACTAGAGAAGCACAAAATCAAAGGAATGTGATAGGGGTCAAGAAAATTTCCTACAATAACATTTCTCTTCTTGACAATGAAATAGAATGCTCAATCTGTAACAACTTTGACCTTGAAGAATCTGAATGCAGGAGTAAATTTCGGCAAATATATCAAAAGGAGAAAACTCCATTAAATCCGAAAATATGGAGAAAGAAGGAACCACAAATAGAAAGATGTGGTATAACTTTGTATGTAGAAGGACAAGAAAATCAGTGGTACATTGATAGTGGATGCTCAAAACACATGACAGGTGACAAAGAAAAACTTCACTCATATAATGCCTTAGAAAAAGAAAAGAATGTCTCATTTGGAAACGACACTCTTGCTGTCATTAAAGGTAAAGGCTCTATTTTCTTGAAAGAAAAGGTTAAAATTGGGAATGTTATGTATGTTGATGGTCTAAAACATAATTTGTTGAGTGTCAGTCAAATGTGTGATCAAGGAAATGAAGTGGTATTTTGATCAAACAGATGTGTTGTTCGTGAGCTTGATATAGGTGAAACAATGATCAAAGGTAAAAGAACTCCAAACAAATTATACATACTCAAGGGAGGACAACAACAATGCTATCTAAGCAAAAATGATGAAAACTAACTATGGCACAGAAGATTGGGACATCTAATATTTTCTCAAATAAGAAAAGCATGAAAATTCCAGGTTGTTCGTGATCTTCCTGATATTAGCATTCCTCAAAATACAATATGAAAATCATGTCAATTGGTAAGCAAACTAGATCTCACTTCATTGAAAAAGAAGGGTCGGCTAGTAAGCCTCTTGAACTTGTTCATACTGATTTATGTGGACCTTCAAGTAAAAAGTCACCTCGTGGAGAAGAATACTTTATATTGTTCATTGATGATTTTTCCAGAATGTGTTGGATAGGTCTTCTAAAGCATAAAGACAAAGCATTTGAAAAATTTAAATCCTTCAAAGCTTTGGTTGAAAATGAATTAAATCGCAAAATCAAATGCCTCATATCCGATCGAGGAGGAGAATTTACCTCGGATGAGTTCTTTGACTTTTGTGAACAACATGGAATAAAAAGGCAGTTCTCCACCACAAGGACTCCTCAACAAAATGGAGTGGTAGAAAGAATGAACAGAGCTGTTCAACAAATGGCTTGAGCTATGCTAGATGAATCTGGAACTCCTGCAACCATCTGGGGTGAAGTTGCATTCGCCACTGTCACTATTCTCAACCAAGCTTATGTTCAGGTAAACAACACACACAACTCCACATGAACTTTGGTATGGTAAGACTCCTACTGTAAAATACTTCAAAGTTTTTGGAAGCAAATGTTACATCAAAATGACTAATGAAATACTTGGTAAGTTTGAACCCAGAGAAAATGAAGGTATTCTTCTTGGCTACTCTTCCCGAAGTAAAGGATATAAATGTTATAATAAAAGATTTGTGAAAATTATTGAAAGTATTGATGTATTGGTTGATGAAGCATGCAAAAATCCAAAATGGATAAAAACCGAAGATTATGACAATGAAGAAGATGAGGATCATTTTCCCTCATCAAATCACATTGATTTTGAAGAAGAAACCAATGAAGCACTAGAAGAAGAGATAACGGTAGAAGAAAAGAATCCATCCAGGTATGTTCAGAAAAATCATCCAGAAACTCAAATTTTAGGGGATAAAGGGGTAGTTGTGCAGACAAGAAGAACTATTACAGAAGCCTCAAGCTATCTAGCATTACTATCTTCCACCAAACCTCAAAATGTAAATGAAGCAAGCAAAGATGAATGTTGGGTCAAGGCCATGAATGAAGAACTTGAGCAAATTGAAAAGAATAATACTTGGGAATTAGTTCCTAGACCTCATGATAAGAATATCATAGGAACTAAATGGATATTCAAAAACAAGCTAAACGAAAATGGAGAAGTTATTAGAAACAAGGTCAAACTTGTTTGTAAAGTAAATGCTCAACAAGAAGGTATAGATTTGAAGAAACTTTTGCACCTATTGCTAGACTTGAAGCCATAAGAATGTTTATTGCTCTTTCTAGTTTTCAAAAATTCAAAGTATACCAAACATATGTGAAATATGCCTTTCTTAATGGAGACCTAGAAGAAGAAGTCTATATTGAACAACTAGAAGGATTTATTCTTGAAATTATGCAAAACTTGTATGCAAACTCAAAAAGGCTCTCTATGGTCTAAAACAGGTTCCAAGGGCCTGGTATTACCGTCTTGACAAATATCTCCACCAACAAGATTTTTCAAAGGGGTCAACAGATAACAATATATATACAAAGATTGACATTGATAAATTGCTAATAATTGTTGTTTATGTTGATGATATCATTTTTGGTGGCAATGAACAATCCATGAGACAGAATTTTGTTTTAGTAATGTAGCAAGAATTTGAAATGTCCTTGCTTGGTGAGCTTACCTATTTTCTTGGTCTACAAGTTCAACAAAATAAAGATGGTATTTTTCCCTCACAAACCAAATATCTCAAACATATCCTGAAAAATTATGGCAAGGAAGATTCTAAACCAGTATGTATCCCAATGGTAATAGGATGCAGTCTTAGCTCAAATGATGAATCAACAGCAATACATCAACCAACTTACAGATTCATGATTGGCAGTCTGCTTTGTCTAACAGGTACCCAGCTTGACATCATGCATGTTGTGGGAATAGTTGGAAGATTCCAAGAAAATCCAAAGGAATCACACCTTCAGGAAGTCAAAAGGATTTTCAAATATCTTCAAGGAACACATAACTTTGGTTTATGGTACCCTAGAGATACAGATCTTACACTTCATGCATATACAAATGAAAATTGGGTAGGAAGTGTTGATGGCAGAAAAAGCACCAGTGGTGGTGCATTCTATATGGGTTCCAGGTTAGTGTCTTAGTCAGCAAGAAACAAAGTTCAATTGCAATATCTACAATTGAAGCAGAATATGTGGTTGTTGCATCTTGCTGCACACAAATACGTTGGATGATGCAAACCTTGCAAGACATTCAGATCACATGACTCCACCCATATCCATTCAATGTGATAATACAAGTGCCATCAGTATTTCAAAGAATCTAGTCATGCACTCCAAGACCAAGCACATACCCATCAAATATCATTTTCTACATGAACAAGTGCTTGAACAAAAGGTCAAATTGGAGTATGTTCCCTCCAAAGAATAGGTTGCTGATATATTCACCAAACCACTACCCAGAGAAACATTTGAATATCTTAGACAAAAGCTAGGAGTAGTTGCTTCATCATCTTGCTATTAAATCCTATTTTCTTCATAGAAAGGTGGTTATATGCAAGTTTCATAAAGCATAGTCACGTACATATGCGATTTTTTGTGGGCATAGTCACTTATATGTTGGTTTGAAGAAAAGCAGTGGGAAAGACTCAGGAAAAAGGGGTTTGCTATGGTTCTGTCAATTATCTGCTCTATTTGATGATGGTTTCACTTTGCAGATAACATGTGGAAATATATTGGTCCTCATAAAGTTGTTGATAACTTGATGTATATCTGATTAATGATGATGCTTTGATATCTCTTACTGACATATGCAATGATCAGATTTGATCGTAAATATGTGGAACAGGTTCAGGGGGAGAACATGATATGCTTCTAATAAAGCATTGTTGGCATTATGTCTAGAAGTCCTTGGTACCTAATGAGTTCTCACTTTATGATGATAGGTTGATACTCACATATGTTGATTATCATGGTTGATGATATGGGATGTTCCCTAGTGATGATATAATGAAGGTTCTTGTGGAAATATCATGGAGTTCTTGATAAAAATGTCTATGGTGTTTTCACATATATATGATACGATTTTTTGCTACTGCTTGGAGATATGACATATGCTTAGTTGATTCATGGAAGGTTATGATAAGAGAACGAAGAAAGTTGATCTTGATGAGATTAAGAGGATCAGTTGATATATGTAGACATACTTTGACACAGGTTGATGATATTTTGGGAACTAATAATGGACATAAATAGGTTAATGGTCTGGATGCTAATTGACAGATGCTGCTGATGATAGTTCCTGATGACTATCATGGTCTTGTTTAAGATATTTGGTCTCTGTTATATATGTAATGTATATCATTTAATGTAAAGGTCATGAAAAAACCTAATTTGTAACCCCACTATGCATGGGATGGATGATGTAATGCTTCTTATGTTTTTCATGTATAAACATTTGGTATATCCCCACTTGGTTGGATGGATGAGTCCAATTTGGTATATCCCCACTTGGTTGGGAGATGGATGTATGTATAAGTCATTAGTGATAGGAAGGTCATTGGTGATGCATGTCTAGAGTCATTTTTTTGCAGACTTTGCTTGTGCTTAGGGGGAGCATGGAATCGATCATGGGAGCTCAATCAACACACTTTAGCATATCAGAGAATTCAACATGTACTCAAGGGGAGCATGACCCTTTGCCCTTGATGTCAAAGGGGGAGAGTGACTTGGTGTTGACATCAAGTCCAAAGGGGGAGATTGTTGGCATTATGATTTAGGTATTGTCCTTGATGGCAACTCACTCAGATGAAAGATCAAAGTATAGCAAGTAAATAGCAAAGAATTCAGATCAGTCTTCACAGAATGACAAAAGAGAGGTATACGCAGGTTCACCATTGACCAAGCTACGTATACATGTAGATTCATTGTATACAAGTCATGTATACATACACACGCACTTTCACAAAAGGAAAAGTGCATATACCTTGGAAAACTAAGTTTTTGGTCTGAAGTATTTGGTCCATGGTATTTTGATCCATGGTATTGGTCCAAAGTATCTAGTCCGAGGTATTGACCCTAGGTATTTGGTCTAAGGTATTGGTCCTAAGTGGTTTTGGTCCATGGTATTGAGAAAGGCCTAAAACTATAAAAGGAGGAGAAGGTCATTAGGCCAAGGTGTGAAAGTATCGAATATCAAATGAAGTGTGAGATCTAGTATGCAGGTTATTGGGTTATGGTGCATTGCTGGATCTGAACCAAGGATGAACCTTGGTTGATGATGAGGGATCAGATCTAATGATGGATTGGATCTTAAGGCATAAAATGAACTATCATTATGTGTTCTCGCTCATGTATATTCTAGACCTGAATAATGTCGCATATATTATTCTGTAAATGATACAATTTGGGTATAACTAAAGTCTGGTATAGTTGCGGAACTCTAAATTTATATTTGCAGATGTATACGCTAGTTGGCTTTGAGAAAAGCATGTGTACATGCATGTTTGACACATGGAAGTAGCGTATACCTTATAAAATATGTTTCAGTTTTTTCTCTTTACTATTGCTGAGTTCTGTGTTCTGGTGAGTGTATTCTGGTGACAGTATTCTAAAGGATTAGATTGATAAGTTGTCTAAGTGAATGATTGATTTAGCTATGGTTGGTTCAAAAGGTGATTGGTTGATGCAGATATATTTGATGATTGAATGATGTTGTTGATGGATCTAGTCTGAAAATTTATGAAGTGTGGTCCCTGTAAGAAATAGGAGGTCATAGCCTTCTGTAGGTCGGCGCCTATGTACTAGAAAACATATCGCCTAGTACAAGAGCTATGGGGTTGTAGCTCCATTCCAGGAGTAGCTGGAGAATGAGAGAAGGTTGTAACCTTCTGCAGATAGAATCCTGTGTACTAGTATAAGTTTGCACCAATACAAAAATTACAAATTTTTTTCTTATTATTAAAAGAAGACAGAGACGACAACAATAGGTGGTTTTCACCCACATTGGGTTTCTACCTTATATCTTGGTGTTCATGTGTTGCTTATGTGTGATGCTTTATTATGCTTTTACTACACTATCTAATGAATTCTTGATATACTGGTTAAAATTCAATGCATGATAAACTAGGTAAATCTAATGATCTTTGCATATACGCTGGTTGCCTTAAGTACAGTCGCATATACATGCCAGTTCACATAACTAAAGAAGGATATACAAATATATTTTGAAAATCAAATTATTGATATGATAATACTGATTCACCCCCCCTCTCAATATTATTTCCAACATCTTCTATAGATTTGAGAGGGAGTAGACAAGTCTCCTAGAATAGGAGCAAGGATCTATTTTATGGTTAAAAGAGAATAAGGATATGCTCCATGGTTGAAAGGGAGGGATGATGGATAGTTATTATCATTATGTGTCATGTGATAGACCAAGACTAACAACCATAAGTCTTAGTGAAGGCCATAAGGAAAGAATGGTGATGAGAGGATTGAATAAGCATATGATATTGGAACTTCTTGTGGATTGTAGAATCCAAGAAAAGAAATTGGGGATCAATACTCTTTGAGGATATGCCAAGTGTCTAAGATAAGAGTGGTAAAAGAGGACCAATATTCTTTGAGGATTCATGATTGGAAACCCAATATAAGAATAGTCCTAAAATGACATACCTTGTGGACAACTAGATGGGGTATGTTCCTTGTAGAGGTAGTGAGGTATCACATGTAAAGCCTCCCAACATAATGTCTAGTTAGGACTTAGAAAAGTTTGGTTGATCATATCGTTGATGCTTATAAATGACTTACCAATCTGACTCTTCTTGTGAGAAATTTTCAAAGGTAGTATTGTCCTTATACTGGTTGGACAATTATGAATACCTCCCTAGTTAAGATGGAGTGTTGGAAATTGTAACTAGTTTTGGTCTTCATAACTTTCATTTACATCACGACATGATGCAATTGTAAAAAAGAAGAAAGAAAATGATTATTTATGCAAAGCATGGGTGTCATGCTCAAGTCTTTTGTAACTAGGTCAAGCATCCATTTGATGCTCATAGGAATTACATGAGTCAAAGAGTCATTTTCACATTGTAAAAGACCCTTTTTGAGCACTTTTATCTAGAAAGGAAAATTTATTTTGGATAAGGAATGGTCTAGAAGGATCCCAAGATGAAGTCAACCAAGTAGTTTAAAGTAGACCTTGTGAAGGCTATATAAAGGATGGAATTTGACCTTATTGAGACAAAACAACAAGCAAGTATCACTTGGATTCATTCTACAGTTGGATAAAGTATGCGAAGGTATTAAGAGGCTAGAAGATCCGAGTGAAGTAGAAGTGCCCTAAATCCATGCAGAGGTTTGAAATTTTTTGTCTTTTTTCCACAGGTGCGAATATCTTAAGGTTTCTAGGGTTTCCTCAGGTTTGAAATTGTAGAATATGTTGCAGGATGTTTTGGTAAGGATAAAATGATAGCTCTTGAAGAGATCTTTCTTCGCTACCCTTGGAGACCTTGTATTCCATGAAAGAAGGAAGTTTGGATAGTTGGGTTGGTTCTTGGTGGCAACCTTGGTCTAGTTTTGGTCTTGGAAGTCTCCTTTGAATTGATTCTATAAAGAAGAAAAGTTTTTTCTAGGTTTTCCCCTTGGAGGGGTTTTGTCCTGGCTTGGAGCCTATATCTTGTGTTTACCTTTGTATGGATATGATATTCATGTTTTTTGGCATTTATTTGATGTTAATAACATAAGCATAGTAATGAATAAAAAAATAATGCCACTGGTAATTGTTAAGAAAAAGAAAAAATTAAATTAACATGCTGCCCTAATCATTTTCCAACACATAACCCACACAACTATGCTCAATTCTCCTAGGTGAAACTTTATAAAGAACCTATATAATTTCTTTTGTTATGCCTATTTAATCTTAATTTTTTCATATTAGAATCATAACTATGTAATAGATTATATGAAATAAGGGAACAGGTTCAAGTGCGTGCGATGAAAAAGCGAATAAATGGACATATTTTCAATATTTGATAATAAAAAAAAAATGCTACTAACAATAATGAAAAATGAATGCTAAATGTAATACTACCATTTTGAGCTATTTTCTTCCAATAATTGTTCCACTTCCACATCTGAATTGATACTAGTTGTCCTACACATCTTCATGAGACTAATGAGGCAAACTTAGATTAAATTTGACCAAATATTAAATTTAATTGCATGAATAAATAATGATTAAAAAAAATTGAGTGCATGAATACCTGAATGAGGTCCTCTCGGTTTTGAGAATAAATTATTGTTGTAGTTTAATATTGGTGAAAACCTCCCCACACTCAATGAAGCAACAACAAAGTCAACATTGAATTTGTTGTAGCTATGTTGGATTGAGGGTGTTTTTCTCAAAGATTATACAAATCCTAATTTATTCTCTACTAAACAGGGCCAACCACATGAAGGTGGAAGCTCTCATGGCCCCTCCCCACATCACTCTCAATTCCCCAGTACCCAATCTATCTACTAGGAAATAGTTGAAACCAAGACATAAAGAAAAAAATAGAAAACATTCATTCATTCGTAGATCCACAAAATATTTCATCTCAATCAATTTTATCATAAAAAATACGTTTAAATAATATGAAACACGGTCGTTCTAACTATATAACAAGTATAATCATTTATTATTCAATACTTTCTATTTTTTAGGAATTTAGCAAGGACATCTTCTTCCCCTTCAACTGTTATGGGTTCTGTATGTCTTGCTCCTGACCTAGTCATATGTCTATGCAACAGCAAGGCGGGTGGAGCATCAATTATAATAAGAAAGAAATGCTAAATTCATATTTCTAGTTATTATTATTACAAGTGTTTTATTAATAAAAAGAGTAGTAGAAAGTTCTTTACTTGATTTGGTAGTGGATGGAAGTGGAGTACTTTCAGACATGGATGTATGTTCCTCTTCTTGTATGGCCTCATCCTATACATGCTCTGGAGTAGAAACAAGAAAGGTTATAATTAATACACCATTTGAATTTAAATATTTATAATTTTAATCCATACTACAATTTTTTTAGAACACATGAAATACCTCTAGTACCGAGTTGAACATCAGTTTCAAGAGGCACTCCACCGTCACTAGGCTCAGGTGTTGAGTTATTACTTGGGAAATTTGTATCTACATTGCTTACCTAATTTTTACAATCAAGCACATTACTTTATGGAAAAAATAATAACCAATAGATTGTACAAGTAATCATTTATAAATTCTCTTCGTTTATTTTATTTACCTGAGTGTCAAGTTGGGTATGAGAAGGTTGTTTGGAACCCAAGCTTGTCATATGTTCAATCACAACTTGATAGTCATGCTTGTAAGCAAGCTTAAGGTATTCCTATGTGGGAGCCTCTTTGAATTGTGACCCCTACAATTTTTCATGAGAACATGAATTTTTCTTCTTTTGTGTATTAAATTAAAATTATTAAGAATTTATAATTTGGATGAAAATTATCTTTTTCTTTATACTTAGAATTTTTGTGGCTAGTTTTGAGTAACCACCTAGACCAAGATGCTTTTTCCCATGTTTAGTTATTATAGCCTTCATGGCTTTAGATGTATCTGGAAGACTATATTGAAAATATTGAAAAAATTAATTAGATGTTGCAATGATGATAAATCATCATAATTACATTATTAAAATTGTCTCATATCTTCCTAGTCTAGGTGGTGTCTTCCGTTCTTTTTGAAGCACCTTATCGATTGCATATTCCATGAGGGATTTCCACTCCCTTTATGGAATCACTAGAGGGATATCGTACAAATGAACTCTATATTAGTCCCACACATATTTTAAATCTAACTATGCCTTCATGGTAACTCTAGCTTTGTTGAAGGTACCCTCACTGAATAGGCCAACCATCTTGTTCGTAAGTTCATCCTTCAACTTGGAACATTGGGATTTCTAGTTTGTGTGAATGTTCGGCCCAGAGAGTTTTAATATTAGGTCATACAAGTGCCTATATAATAGATCATTTCCTACAAAACAATATTATCATTAGTTTAAAATAAACATTAACTATATGTAAATTTCAATTAGATTGTACTTAGTATTTAAAACAATTCTTAACTTCCTGGAAGCTTCTCTAATTTGATGGGGACATGTTCATCATATACCAAACACATAATCAGTAGTGTTCCCATTCTAGTAACACAGGAAGATCCATGAAAGATCACTTTAAAGTGTGCGATGATATCACACTCTACATCCACAACATCATGTGCAAATATTGGCGTATGTTGTTTAGGGGGTGCATATCTTAACGTGCGTTTTTTAGGGGGTCTACCTATCTCAGTGATTGTTGCATCATTAATAGGTGGAGAAAAATCATTGCTACCAACGCCGACCCCCATAGTCACACCATGAGGGTTGTACTCTCTAAAAAACTCCTATAAAATAAAGAGTTTTTTTTTATAAAGGATGAGATAATTAAAATCATAAATAAATAAATGGGATAATTGAGTGAGTTTCTTACCCCATAGTGCTTAATTTGGCCTATCACGATATTGATATGGCCTCTTATCTCTTTTTTCCGCGATTGAGTCATAATTAAAGAACTCATTTTCTCATTTAATTTTATGAGAAGCTTCCTTCTTGTTTGGAGCAGATAACTCGACAATTTTTTTTTCTTCATTAAGAACTTCCTCAGGAGCATTTGTGGACTTCTCTAAGGCTGTTTCCTTCCCCTTGTCACCCTGTTGATTAAATAAGTGTAATTTGTAATTGTTTTCCACCATCGTCAATTATAAACATTTAAAGATTTGAATTCAATGAAATATTTTAGATCAATAAAAGTTTTCATCTTTTACATAAGAGGGGAATTTTATCTAGTAATATACTTTCTCATAAATATTATGATATCTTGAAAGTTCATTATGACACACTAAAAAAAATCAAGCAATTCATCCACAATTAATCATCATTATATTAATAAGAAAACCACTATTGGCATATGTATAAATTTATATAGAAACTTCATGTTATACCATGGCCAATATAAAATGTTCTAAATTTATGAAAACTTCATTTCATATCATTATATTAGTACATGGACCACTCATATTATACAAAGAAGTGTTGAAAGTTATAGAAACTTCATTTACTCCTGCCAAAGAGCATGAGTTAATTAATTATATTCACAACAAAAAGTGATGATGACAAAGTCAAATGAAGAGCATTTCAATAATTTTTTTCTTTAAATACAAACCAGAATATTCTTAAAGCAAGGGAATGAGAAAGTTGAAGTGAATATCATGGTTATATTATTTTACATACAGTTACATTAAAGTTTACCTGTTGTGAGGTTGGTGCCCTTTGACCTTGATCGACTTACCACACTATCATAACCACGATGTATTAAAATGTTTCCTTAACTTACAAAATGAGTAGCAATACATTTTAGTAAATGACAATCATAACATATAACAATCCTTATGAGTTGGGTAAAATGGAATACATACCACCCCCATAATAACAATTTTTGTATCTATTCGATTCAAATTGTAATCAATGAGAAATGCTTCCCTCATAATTATTAATTTTATGGCACATATGAATATACAGTTTCCTTCACACCACTCGAATATGAAATTGGGTTGCTTATTTGTGGTTGCAGGTTGTGTAATATATATAAACCCTACAATATTCCCTGCTACTTTTTACCTTCCATCAATATACATAATTGTGCCTTTATTTTGATCATTGTCTTTTAGTTGTATATCATTTGTGACCACACCATATCTTCACATACTTTTGGTATATTGGACTACTCGTACCCAATAATTATAGACGTAACATGTTTTGACATACTCCATCAATTGAATTAATCCCTTGTAACATACCTTTATGTCATCCGTGGAAAATAACCCCAAATGATGGGGAAATGCGATAGAAAAATCAATGTTTATTTCAAGAATATCCTTGGGTACCTATTATTTCACTAGATGTTTATACCTTAAGGGCACCTTGATGTCATCTATGCTCTTATTATCATAAGAACATGACCCCTCTTTAGTGAGAAACAAATCCATGCATTTATGGAATTTTCTTCTAATCTTTTTGCCTCTAGTTGATCTTCTCCTGCTATATGACGTACCATATGTTTGGTTAATTTCTTCTATCCTACCTCAACTTCCACCACTCGACAAAGATATATCTAAAAAACATCTTTTTGGTTAAACGTACTATAAAAATCCATTCAATGAGAGAAACTATTAGTGAGTTCCATAAGGGATGTTGAGAAATGTCTTTATGAAATAACAAGAACATTATAATATTAAAAGTGACTTACAAGGATCAATTTTCTGAAATGGTATCGAAACTAAGTTCAAAGCAATAGGAAACTGTAAGAACATTAAAAGGCTCTTGCATTAATCTAAGGAGCCAAGAAAAAAGACTATTTATACTAATCTTGAATGTCGAGTTAGCTATATTAAGAACAAGATTGGAAAAGTTAATATTCTAGGGTAGTTTCAAGAAAATTACAATGAGAACAATCCTCTAAAGAAAGGTTTCACTCCTGGGTTTGGAGTCCGAAAATTTTCGAGGTGTCTAGGAGGGAAAAATAAGCATCCGAAATGTACGATGAGATTATTATCCTAGGTTGGAAGTTTTGTGCAAGAAATAATGAGACTTTCAACAATAATTTTATGATTTAGAAGAAACCCTTCTAGTTAAGAAAAGGAAGTCATATTGAAGTAGATGGAAGATCGAAGCTTGAAAAGCAATTCTGGGCCTATTTTGGAAAATTGTTTTTGTGATGCCAAGAAACCCTATCCAAAGGGCCGATGATGTAGGATAAAAACATAAGTTTGAAATACATGAATTGGTATCAAATCTATGGTTAAAATACAATAAGGAAGGGAAGTTTTTTGCCATGTATTAGGGTTGGTTCACTTCATGACATAAGTCCAAATTCTTTGTAGTATGACCTAGTGAAAACCATCGATCTAAAGATGACTTTCTAAGAAATCAAAAGGATGAAAAAGGTGTCACAAAGGATAGTGAAGAAAAAAATTGAATAGGAATAATAGACAAGAAGTTGGAGATCAAGCCTAATCTCATGGACTTTTCCATGACTATGAGAAGCCCTAGTTTGTGAGCCTAGATTATATTGAAAACTTTTGAAAGCTCCAAGGAAGCAAGGAGAAACAATTAGCCACCTTAAGAAAGAAATATTGAGATAGTAACACCTGAGATCATGTCAATAGTGGAGGTGAAAAAATGCTTCAATAATGCTTTGGATTGTGGAGAAACATATCCTTGAAAGTTTTCTATCTTAGGCTTTGTAATAATCTCCAATAATCATGGAAAACAAAGGCACATGAAGCAAAGTGTGATAAAATCTATGCAAAGGAAGGAGGCATGAGGTATATAGTTTTTGTTTATGTGCATTTCAAGTTATAAAGGGTATGTTTAGTAATTAGGGTTTTGTGTCATGCTTTGTAAAGGCTAAAATATAGGGTTTATAGATTTTAAAAATTTTGATATCTAGGGATTGGAAACCCTAGATGGGACTTGGATTAGAAAACCCCAGTCAATGTAAAAACCCTAATCTATGTGTTCCCTCATAGAAAACCTAGATTTTGACATGTAGGGTTTACAAAAATAAGCTAGGATAGGGTAAACCCTAGAGAAGGTGGAATTTTATCTAGTGTATGAATTCAAACCCTATGGATGATGTTTCTAAGGGAAATATCAAGGAATTTAGGTTTTGGATCTAAGAACCCTACGTATGATGTTTCCAAGGGAAATATCAATGAATTTAGGTTTTGGATCTAAGAACTTTAGGGAGTATACTGTTTAAGAAAAAACATGGAAACCCTAGATTGGAAAAATTGACATCATGTGTATTTGCATATTTTGCTTGGATTTTACTTGTTACTGAAAATTGTAGGTACATAAAGAATATAAATTAAGAAATATGAAAGGTATAATCAAATAATGATAGAAGTAAGGAAAAATAATGAATCTATAAAAATAAGTAATAAGTTGAAAGGATTAAGCATGCATTATTGTGTTTTCTAGTAGAATATTGTTTTTGTATGGTGTCATAGATATAAGCACGTGATAGTAGTATATCTATAATCTACTTGATTGAATTGCTTCATAGGAATCAAATAGTTTGTCAAGAATGAGAAGCCATAGGGACCATTTCACACAAGTATTCATCCATACTCTATCTAATATTATGCTAAAAGATTTCATTTTGGCAAAGTGTATCATCATGGATGATAGGTTATCACAAATCATAGTCGCCTTGTATTGATTACTAATGCATTCCTATAGACATGAATTTCTCTCCAGAGGACTACAAAATAAGTCATGCATGACCGAAAGGGATGAACTAAGTATTATAAGTGAACTAAAGTAACAAAAATATATGTTGAAGACTTTATTATACAAAGGATAACAATTTAGGAGGTATAGTGGAGTTAGATAATGTTGTACTCAATTCATAGGAGGATAATTCTTGCACTGAACCTAAGAAATTGAGCTCAAGCACATGATTTGCACTAATTTTTGGTGTAAAATGTCTCCATGAGAATGGATTAATGGTATATCCATTCACCGACTAAATATCTTCATTGATCTATGGATTGTAATAAAACATATTCATTATTTTTTCACGACGAGAGTCACACACTTGCAAATACAAAGAGAGGTTATCCAATATATTTGCTAAATCACCTACCTTGAAAGCAAGTTCATTACTTTTTATGGACTTTACACAAAATTATTAGTATACCTCACACAATAACTAGCTTTTACATCTCTTGTAAATAATCCCTCACTCCATACATTCCCATAGCACAATCCCTAAGTCTCAAGTTGGTGGGAAGAAAAGGTCATAATATACAAATATTTGTTTATTGGACCTTAACCTTATATTGTATCCATTTAGGTAAAAGGTAAATAACGCACCCAACCATTCACTAGAATAACCACATGTCACTATTTGTAAATAGATCCATTCTTAGGAAAAATTGGAACCAATCCCGTAAAAAAACTCTCTAATTGTTTGTGTGGGAGTGAAACTTAACTTAGAGTGGGAGATCAATGTTAGATACTAAGGTATGGAAATTTTCTATGCCCACTTGTTGGCTTGTATGGGCCTGACTCAGGTTTAGAGGTGATTTAGCCAAGCAAATCCCGATACTACTGGCCCTTTTGGCAACAGTCTGCGGAGCATGGACTGAGGTCTCACCCGAAGTAGTATGGGAGGGTGCTACAACCAAGTTTCCACACCCAGGGGATGTCTGATGAGCTTCTAGGGGTTCGCGCTTTGACCTTGTGTGCACTTCGCTACGTGCACCTATTAGTCCCTTGCAACTTGTGATGATGCTTCTGCGTATCCCTACTCGGAGCACGACCTGTATTATACCCAAGTTCCTTGCTATTTAATCTGTTATTACCTAATTACTCAACTTATTGGTGTAAGAATAGTGATAATTAACATTATATCTAGTAACCATATAAGTGCGTGCGATAAACAAAACAATATAAATGTAAAGAAGGCAATACACAAGTAGATGCACAGAAATTGGAATAAAATTCTCTTTATTATTCTTTGTTCAAGATTACAGACTCGACACCGCCTTGCGCACTCAGCTGTAGGGATCCGCACACTCAGTTGCAGACTCTACTAGGCCTCTACACACTCAGCTGCAGAGCCTCTTCCTACTACTATGACCCAATACACTTAGACTCTTACTCTATGATAGAACCATTCATATTCATCTATCTTTCTTCTTCGCTGCCTTTACAAATTAGAGCCTCGCTCTATTTATACAATACCATGGTCAGTGGGCCATGGGTAGGCTGACATGACATTACATTACTTTACAATACTTAGGGTAGACAACCCTATGACTCAACCTATACTTCGCACTCTGCGCCCACAATTCGCGGAGTCTTACACTTAGGCTTTGAGCCCCAAAACATGCTGTGGGGGGCTTCCGTGCCCAACAGGACCCCAACACAATCATGGTGATTCTTCCCGAGTCACTTTGTTGGCGTGGCGATCTTGGCTCGGAGTCCCTCCAACTGGTCCCAATGGCTTGAATGTCGGCAACGCATTGAGCTGCTCCCTACTGTAGTTACTGCATTCTTGCTTCTGAATCATCCACATCTAAATTGTGTCCTTACCTTGGTACCGACATCTATTTCATGTGTTTATAGTCCTGTTCCCTTGTCCGGCTCCTCGGGTCACGAAGACTGTGCTTTGGCCGGTTAGTTAGAGAGCCGGCCCACCATTGTAGGGTTTCAAGTGACTGTCATTTACTTTGCCAAGGAAGGGTTCTCCATTTAGCTTGACTAGCTGGACTGCACCTCTATCTATGACCTCCTTAACCACATATGGTCCCAGCCAGTGCATTTTGAATTTTCCCAAAAAAATTTCAAACTTGCTGGTCCTTTTCTCGCTGCTTTTGTACTTGCTGATGAAATCCAGCTAGAAGCTATTCTTCCTTGAGTTATTCTAATTGCACGAGCCTTTCTTCCAAAGCTTCACGGTCTGTCATACTTGTGAGCACTGCTATTCACAAACTAGGTATGATGTTTGGCATGACATCTTCTGTGCCATAGACTAATCGGAAAGGTGTCTGTCCCATCAATTTCTTGCACGTTGTCCTATATGCCCATAACACAACAGGTATGCACAAGTCCCAGTTGTTTCGCTACGCATTACATACTTTGGTCAGTATAGTGTCCAATATTTTGTTGAATGCCTCTATTGTCCCATTAGCTTGTGGGTGGTATGGTGTGATTTTTTGATGATACACCTGGAACTCTTTTGTGAGTGCGCTGATGGTTTCATTCAGGAAATGCGTTCCACGATCTCTCATTAAGATTTTCAAATAGCCAAATCATGTCAACACATTTTCAAACAAAAATTTCGTAGCCATAGCGGCTGTGTAGTCCTTGACAGGCTATGCTTCCGACCATCGTGTCAGGTACTCCGTTGTGGTGATGATGTAGCATGCACCTATCTTCCCCTAAGGTTTGATCTGGCCCACAAAGTCGAATGCCCATTTTTCAAATGGCTACAGTGTCATTTGTGGATTTAGTGGCATCTCGTCCCTTTGTGATGGTTTTCTAGTCCTTTGACATATATCGCAAGACTTACAGTGCGCTTTCGAATCGTGGTGTAGGGTTGGCCACCATAACTCTGAGTGAAGAATATTCTGTGTGGTCACGCGTCCTACATAGTGTCCTCCTGCAGTGCCCTCATGTGCTTCTGCGAGGATTTGACCTCGTTCAAATTCAGGTATGTATCTTCACAATATCCCATCATTGCTCATTTTGTAGAGGTGCCCTGCGATGATAGAAAAGTCTACTGCGCACACCACCAATTCCTTCTTCTATTGGACTGAGTATTTGTGCAGCATAGTCCCTATTTTTAGAAAATGGATTATATCTTCAAAGTGTCTGTTCGCGATGCACACTACAAAGAGCTGTGCATCAGGTAGTCCTTCGTCCAAATTCATAGGTTCCTCACCCGTCTCGATTCGTGACAAGTGATCTGGTCCTATGTTTAGGCATCCTAGCTTGACTATGACCTCAAAATCATATTCTTGAAATAGTAAGAGCCATCTGCATATGTGGCCCTCCAACAGAGGCTTATTAACCAGGTATTTCAACGTAGAATGGTCAGTATACATCTTGAAATGTCCCCCAAGTAAATAGTGTCAGTGTTTTTGGAGCACGTAGACCATTGCCAACCCCTCATGCTCGGTGGTAGAGTAGTTCTTTTCCAGTTTGGACAATCTCCCACTTGCAAACGCGATCGGGTGATCCACACCCTCCGCACCCTCCTTTGTGAGTATAGCTCCCAACGCGATACACAATGCATCAACATGTACATGAAATTCCACATCCCATTTTGGGAAGATCAGGATTGGAGCGAAGTCCAGTTTCCCCTTCAGGATATCCAAACTCTTCATGCAATCATCATTTTAGTAATATGTAACATCTTTTTTCAATAGCTTTTCCCTCAGCGCGGTTATTTGGGCACAACTTTTGATGAATTTCCTATAGTATCCAGTGTGCCTCTAGGTAGTGCGTAGTTGTTTAACACTTTGTGGTGCTTCCAAATTTAGGATAACGGCAATATTTGTAGGGTCCACCATCAAGCCTTGTTTGTAGACCACATGTCCCAATAGGTTTCCATAGGGAACGAGGAATGTGCACTTCTTAAGGTTCAACTCAATCTGGTTTCGGCGGCAAGTATCCAACATCAAGCGTAAGCTCGCTACATGGTGTTGTTGTGCTATACAACAACCCCCCATTCCATAAAATTTTACTTTAGAAAACTATAATATGAAATGGGTCCCTTTTAGATTAAATTGGTATTAACCTATCACTCCTCTAAAGGTCCGGAAACAAATGAAAAATTATAAAACCCTTTTTGAGTTAATAAATAATCGGTCTTATAATAAAATGAATAATTCTTTATTATTGCGATAAAATGATCGCAAGATTGCATATCGCAATAACAAAGGATGCATAACAAAGACCCATTGATTCTCCCCGATGCGACAAGCATGAGTAACCAACGGTTATCGGGAAAACAAACAACAAAAGGCCCCTCTCCTTGCTCTAATGCGATATCGCTATCGGCAATTGGGGAATGCGATATGAATATAACGAAACTCTCCTCCTTAAAGCTCCTGATGCGAGTTAAGAAATATCGCTATCGGTGATCGGGGATTCAAAAATAACTTAAATAAAACTGCCCAAGGTTTCCTCCGATCGTTGATTGCAATAAAGCCAAGCGTGACTTTCGAAAAGATTTGATATGGCTTTGGTATATTGTATTAATTATTATTAAAAGCCTTTTCTCTTCCCGATAGTGATTCACTTGCGTCCAACCGCCAAAAAATCAAATCCACGCTTAAATGATTATTCGGCAAATAAAGGATATAATGAGCATTGAAATGACTGACAGGTTTAAACGACCAATTAATGGAGCAGTTATGCCTAAATCCCTTTAGAGATTGTATCCGTGGGAGCCTTATGATAATCTTCCATTATTCATTGATTGGCACAATTCCTCCATACTTGGTTTTCACCATCTATTCTCCGCATTACGTTCATTTTATCTCTTGTGCAGAACTTTTCCACAGTAGCAAATTCAGACCAAATGGGGAAGAAATCTAAGAAATCTGGAACAACTTCAGCTTCTGCGGTAACAGGACAACATGCCACTGATCTGGGACCAAGCAAAAAGGGATTAATCTTAGATACCACATGTATCGGCCTCGGAAATACTACTTGGTAGAGCATTTACAACTTGGTTGAGGCTGAGGAACCTCAGTAAACATCGATACAAGCTACAGCAGGCTCAAGCCGGAAGTCTGATGCTACTCTAAAAGATTTGGCTGATTCCTACCTGCACAGGATAGCGGCTTGAGAGAAAATTCTTCCATATACAGATGTGGTGAGATGGGCCATTGAAGAAATTCCAATTACGAACAGAACATTCTGCACTGTTGATAGGAGAGTATTCGGTTCATTTCAGCCCAATGGTTTGAGACAAATGTACCATTTGCCCAAACCAGAGAAGAAGTATAATAAAGCATTCCTGGAGAAGTTTATAGATGAAAATGAGACTGAATCGGAGCCTATACGGGAATGGAGACAGAACCCGACGAAACACAAACATGAGTCTTCGGGTAAGTACTCCGTCGATTCCTTATGTTCTCCTTATTGTTATGCTGGAGCCATGATGTGTCGAATGTGGGGATTGCATGATTCTTCAAAATTTTCCATAGAGATGGTACCTTTGATGGAAGCAGCATGTAATAGTGAAATCATGGATTGGGGGAATATATTATCAAATAAGTTAGCTACAACTATTCTTGACTTCAGAAACAAATCTCGTGTTACTGATAGGTTCATCCCTCCATTTTACTTCAGTGCCTACATTTTAGACACCCTCTGTTTTAATTCCGAGTTTCCTGTGTTAGGGTGGAGATGGACTCCACATGACCCTATGCCCATTCATATCTACCACCAGAAATTATGGAAAGCTCATTATAAACACCACTTATATCAAGTCTGCAATGGATTCATGCTACCTATTTACTATGCAATTTTTGATAGACCTGCTCCTAAGATCTCCTCTCAGGCAGAGATTGAATTGACAGCCTTAGGAACCTGATTTGGAGAAGAAAAATTCACTTATGTAAGAGTTTTCGGCAGTCAGGCCAGGCCTCATATCCTCCCCTTGTATATACCAGGCAAACTATTAGCTCGAGAGATAACATATTAGATTACAACTGCATTAGCTACAAAGACTCTCAGGAATTCAAAGAAGCAAGTTTGGCCTCCTTTTCCTCTAAGGTGTGGCGTCTATACTTTGCATGATTATAAACATGCAGAGAAAGAATATAGGAGCAATAGAATATACTAAGTCTCACCACTCTACCTAATAGACACTTTGATCTGAATAAAGTCGTCTATAATGTTCTAGACCAGGCCAAACTCACTAAATTTGAACATAAGGAAGATGAGTTTGATGACCTGTTCTCCTCAGCCGAGTCGATATTTCAGGTGCAACAGATAGCTAGAATGAGATACCATGATGACGGGTTAGTTGAATTTAACAAACTTAGAGAGCAGAGGTTGCAAACTCTTCCTCTAGATTTGTTAGCCAGTGCCCCGATGATACAATCAAGTGAGCCTGAGCAGTAGCTTACCAACGAACCTCCTGCTACATCCGAAATATTTGAAGAAGTCCAAAGAAGAGAGAAAGAGGAACTCCGGAGGTTAGAACAGCAAGAGGCAAGAAGGAAAGAACAAGAGGAAACACAGAGGAAAGATAGAGCGGAAGCAGAAAAGAAAGAACAGGAAAGAATACGAGAGGAGGAACAGAAAAAAGCAGTAGGAGCAGAGCAGCAAGGAGGTGAGTGTCGACACTCAAATTGACCCAAGATTGCTCCAAGAATGGAAAAAATTTAATTCCATTATAAGAAATCTTGAGAGCTCAATGGATGCCAATACATCCAAAGACACAGGATACAACATCAAAGGAGGTTCCAAGCAAAGGAACCAGCGGTCTACCCCCGACTACAGAAGTAGAAATAATTCCCAAGGATCCTTCAGATAAAATTATTTTGCAGGTGGAGGATATTCCTCCATGGGATGTTTTCTATAGCCCAAAACAGAGGGCTGTAATAAAGTGACAGCGGAAAAGGAGAAGGATTGATCAACCTTCCTTGTTCCCTGAACAAACAATAACAGCCAATGTGGTGTGGAAGGAAGAATTTGACCCCTCCGATGACCTGACAAAGTTGTCCCAATATGCCAGTACCTATTCGGCAGCCACCATGGATAAGGCATTGGAGGTAAGCAATTTGTTGAAAGAAAAGGATCAAGTGATCACTTCACTACAAACACAGCTTTCGGAGGAACAACAGAAGGCAGAACAACTACAATAGCAACTGTCCACGCAGTAACAGTTAAATAACCAACTCAACAAACAGTTGCATGAAGAGAAACAGAGGGCTGATTCAGGAGCGATTCAGAGGCAGAAAGAATTATCGGAGGCATTAGCAAAATTGAAGGCAATGAATGAACAGATGGAAAAGACAAAAGATGAGAAAATTGCTCAATTATCAGCTCAAGTAGAGAAGTTCAAGAGTCTTCCCCAGCCTGTCGATTTCAGAGCAGAGGCAATACAGATTAATAAGGTATTAATAACACAAATAAGATTGTTGCGTCATGAAATTGCCCAAGTTGAACCTCTGTGCGAAATAAAAACATCTATAATAGACAAATCAGTTGATGCCAGGCAGGATTTAGAGCAAGCCGATGAGACTTTAACAGGACAATAATGAGGGACAGGCAACAAACTTGCCCAAAATTTTAGAATCCCATAAAGAAATTCTATTCATGGAGTGGTAGTCCCAATTAATGAAAGCAGAGAGAGCGGTTTCTAGATGCAAATTATCTACAAAAAATTTGATTGACTTGATCAACAATACTCTCTATTTATCTAACATGATTTCTCAATGTACACCAGGTAAATTATTATCAGCCAAGACATTGGAGCAGTCATGTCACCAAGAGCTAGAAAAGAATGGGAGATTGATCTCAGGAATTAAAAGTTTAACTTGGGACACCTATTGGTTGTTCCTAGTAAAACCATATAGCCAGAGAGCTACCCTCAAATGCCTAATGGATGTAATCGGGTGTATCATTCCCGATATACACAATGCCACCTATGCTGCTCAAATCAATTCTCGTCTCAGCCGCCCTCAACAAGTGGAACCAATGCTAGCAATATGCCAACTCAGGACAAAAGGCAAACAACCATAATGATGAATCATGCTGCCGATTAGCAGATTGCTGTGGGAGAGATATTCAAGATCGGATTACACCAATTTAGTAGCATTTTAATTTTGTAGTTTGTTAGCTTAGTTTAATATTTATAGACCCTTTCATGTATTTAGAAAGGGTCGTAAGTTTTTGTATATGACTTAATCCTGAAGTTGCACTACTGTACTTCAGACATATTCTCTTATGGAAACTGGACCAATCTTCCAAATTTTGATAACGAAGCTTTTATGTGGATGTGCACTACTGTCTTTATTTAAAAGTATTTCTGAGTCGGAAGAAGGAATTCAAATTGCGATTAACGTTGGGAATGATTTGCAGCTCATATGGTACTATTATCTATGTCTGAGTTTATTCTTTTTACGTGAATTGTTGTTTGATCATTCTTGCTATTATTGAATATGTGAATGTGTTTTAACAATAGACTTTATACTTTCCACTATTGGATGTTTACAGTTTGCTATTCTTCTAATCATGCATGTATCAGTAATATAAAAAATAGAAGTGCAACAATGTTTTATCAATTAATTAGTTCAACTATTTGAACAAAGCAATTATCATTTAAATGAATGTCTTTGTTTATTGAATAGTGTCGTCTATATGCCTATCAGTGAACACAGATCACTAAACGTTGCACTTAAGAATAGAAGCTTCCCGGGATAAAATAGTCATCTACGTTTTCGCTCATAGAGTAAGTCTTCCATTTATTATCACTTATTAGAAAACCAATCATTCATCCACCCCCTTTTATTCATTACTGGGAAACTGGTCCCATTATATCCTGTCGGAGCCACCATCCCAAAAGGAAAAGGAGCTGTATTAAGGTCCAGACTGGGTGGTTATCCCCCGATGTTGACGTAACGATTTTCGGGGCATCAACAGGTGCTTAACTAATCTAAAGATAGTCCAATCAACCAGGTAGACCTCTAAGAACTTGTGGATGTATTCTTTGAACGCGGCCACCATGATGCATGAAAATATAGCTGACACATTCTTCAGTACAAACATCATAATGGTGTATTGAAAGCAGCCCCATTCTATTGCGAAGGTTGTATTGCTCCTATATTCTATTGCGATCTTGATCTGATGGTACCCTAAGAACCCATCTGTGAACGAGTATGCTTCCTGAGCACCAACATTCTCAAGTACTTCATCTGTGAATGGTGTCGGGAATGTATCGTGTACATAAGCGTTGTTCAGCTTCCTAAGGTCCACGCATATTATTATTTTGCCCTTCTGTTTTTTCTCCTGTACTACCATCAGAATTACCCAGTTGGGTTCTTCCACTGGTTCAATAATTCCAGCTGTGAGCTTTTTGTCTAACTCGTCCCAGACCTTTTCTTTATACTTCGGATTCAAGCGGTACAGCCACTGCTTAATTGGCTTCATGTCAAGTTTCAGGGTGATATTCATCATCCCTAAGTTGCCAATGATCCCTTTTAAGTCCGTAATTTTTGTTGGGAACAAGTCTTGGTATTGCAGAGTAACTGAGCGACCTTATCCACCATGGCATCATCCCAATAGTCCCCAAGCATTGCGTACTTCGGCTCCACCTTCGTTCCAATGTTAAATTGCTTCGTTTTTAGCATCACAATGATGTTGAGGTCTTCAAGTGATGGTCTGCGAATCTCGTGACAGCCATTTGTTTCTAAAATGTTAATGTTTCGTGGGTCCTCATCATCCTCTTCAACATCTACGATATAACACTCTAGTGCGCAGCTCAACTGTGTCGCCCATTCTGGCTGAAGTACTTCCATTGACTCTTGGGGTATTTTGAAGATAGCTAATTTTACTGCCTACATCATCAATAGTATCTGACCAACAGTCTTCAAATGTGAATGCTAATGGAAATCCCTCACACAAGACATCCCATTCGTTTGTACCACAATAGAGCTTCGTTTTAGTATAGCAATTCATGGGTATGACATCCAGGGTATGGTAGAATAAATGTACCCATTTAGGCTGTGCCTCTTCCCCGTAGGCCTTGGTCCATTTCGTGAGGTGTGTGCATGGGTCATCTCGTTCGTCATATTTGTCTACTAGCCATATCTACATTTTCCTAAATCGTAGGCACATCATTCTTCTGCATACGCGCTACTTCTCAAAACTTCCCTAATGTGTACCCCACCATTGTGCAGGAGTTGCGTGCAGTTCCCAATTCAACACATCGAACTACTACTATTCTGGTATTGTGCTTTCAATTTTTCTCAGGAATTCATCCACCGCTATCAACCCATCATATGTCATAGATCCCTTGCTTCTGTTTTCATGTAGTGCAGTGATCTAACCATCATGTTGCAATTAAGCATTGTTACTTCGTGCTTGGCCCTTCTTGTGCCTCAGGTCTTAATGACATCAACCCTTCTCCTGCCATGTAGTTCGCAATCATTGGATAGTGGTCCTTGCCATGCCCCTGGCCTTTGCATTTTATGCACCATAGCTCCTCATGCACCTCTGGCCGATATGTCCTATCCTATTTCAAACTCTACATTTCCAGACACAGATTTTGCAGTTGCATGTGGATTTGTTGGACTCCCAGACCAGGGTCTTGTATAGGGGTCTAATGTAATCTCATCGCCATCTCTAAAGCTTCAACCTAGGTGGGGAGTTTTTGCTGTGATAGTGTCACCCTTAAGTTTGGTGTTAGAGATGTTACAAACCATACTTGGTGCTTTCCATATGCTAGTGTCATGTTGGCTTCTCGAATCATACCCTTCAGTCTTTGGTCCAGATCCCAGGGGGTCTCACTCGAGAGCATCGTGATCTCCTTAAACCAGATTATTGATTATGTTTCTGACTTTCGCCTGCTAAATTCCTTGTTCAGCATGGCCTGGATCTCTAGGTTCTTGCATTTGGATGGTCATTAGAATGCTTGATGTACCATGTTAATGCGCGAACCTACAATGATCTCACCAGTGTAGCCTTCCTGATATTGTCATCCACGATACCTTGTGCCTCCCATACTGCTCTTACCACGAACCAGAATTGGTCCGGATCTTCATTCCCTACTCCTCTGAATACTGGTAGTTTGTGTAGGTTTTAACCCTATACAAAAATTACCTGCATACGAATTCTAAAGCAAAGAAAATAAAAAATGCGAGAGCATAACACATATAACACATATGCACAGAGATTTCCCCTGGATCCCAAAACCGGGACTACCAGCTTGATTTTTCATCATATTCTTTTCAATGTTACAATACATATTTATACATGTCGAAGCATCCAATACCATGGACCGAAAAACCATCATGTCCAATACCATGGACCGAAAAACCATCGCATCCAATACCATGGACCGAAAACCATCGCGTCCAAAAAACATGTGCGA
>APFE031555376.1:0-80353 GCA_000404065.3 Pinus taeda
CAAATTCTATCATTGAGATCCTTAATCTTATCATCGGGAGGAATTATGAAATTAGACATGATAGCATAATTCCCAATGTCAAATTTCTCTTTAATTATCTCGTTGTGAGGTCTCTTAGGATCCTCAACATGGAATTTTCTTTCAGGCTCTCTATTAAGTCTTACAAAACCATCACCCCTAGGAGAAGGAATCATAGCATATGACCGATTCATTTGAATACTTCCTCCTAGATCAGAGGCCCACTTTCTAGATAAAAGCATACCCCAGGCATCAGGCACATCAACGACAACTATATCCATAACAATCATGATGTCTAGGTAAACTGATAGATGAACTTGTAAATCTTTGATCAAACCATGCACTTCAGTTTTCTTAGAATCCATGGCACATATGTTATAGTAGGGTCTAGAAACTATTAAGTTAAGTTGTTCCATGACCCTCTTAGTCATGACACAACCTGATGCACTAGAATCCAACATGCAATTATTCAATTTATATCCATTAACTAACAAGGTGATAAAGAAACGCTAGTGATCTTTGTTATCCGCATCCAAGCTTTGCAAATATATGGGAGCATCGTGATAGTCAACTCCCCGAGTCTTCTGTTGAGAAATATTTACTTGAGGACCTTGAATAGCTTTTAGTAACTTATCTCTTTGGGAAGGGATTTACCAATCTCGAAGACAGGAACCCAGATTTTCACATTGTTAAACCAATTTCCCAAATCAACATCTAATCCAGAGTTTAAACCAGGGTCAAAAGTTCGAGGGGGAATTTGATTCCCGCTCTAATCTTTATCCCTTCTCTGATAGGTCAAACCTTTATCTCTAGCAATTTCCATGATTTGCTCTGGAGAGGGTTTTTCACCATATAACCTAGCCAAAATGTCATTTTCATTTTCAAGGTTATTTATACTAAAAGCTGATGAAGGATTCATAACATCACGACTATTTTCCTTGACCTCTATCCAATCATCTATAGACAAAGGAAACTTGCTACCTACTGCATTTATTTGATCACCTGCCCCAAACATTCCATTATCTAAAATTCTTCTAACAATGGGACAAATGGCCTCTTCATGAAGAGCATCACAAACCCGACAGTGAGGAGCATTATCAACCAAATTAGTAAACAGATTAGGAGGTCTCTGCTCACTAGATTGACCCTTCTTTTGCCAACTGTTATTTATGTTCTTATTATTTCGAGGTTGGAAATTTTGCATTTGTGCTCTTTCGATTTGGACCAACCTATTCTGTAAAGTAGCTATCTCCTTATTATGATTAATTTCCATGGTTTCAATCTTTTGGAGCAATTTGAGAACTAGTTCGCTTTCAGGCTCTTGAATTGCTTTTCCTTTAGGTTCTTTTAGTTTCGTAGCAGCCCTATTGAAACCTGGGATCTCAAACTTCCTAGACGCTGCCTTGTCCTTTTCAAGCTCTATAGCTAAGGCCTGGCAATCCCTATAATCATTAAGTCTAGCACACCTTAATTCATAAGATGGCTCAAGACTAAAGGCATCAATGTAAAAATCTCGAAGAGATTTGTCGGTAGGTTTATAGTCTTGAGGTAATTCTCTAACAATACCATTAAACATTTTGTTAAATTCTTCAACAGTTTCATTCTCTCTCTTTTTTATTATGCTAATAGCTTTTACGAGGTGTCTTCCTTCTCTCTTATCTCCATACTTTTCTTTAAAGGCATCGATGATTGATTGTAAGGAATCAAATGAATTCCAAGGCTTTTCAGTAAACCACTCATGAGCATTGCCCCCCAAGGTTAAAACAAAAAGAGTCATTCTAATATCCTCATGATCGAAATCAATAGACCTTGCGTACTTAGCCATCCATATACTAAAATCTCTCAGATGCGAATTAGCACTAATCGCATTATCTCCCTGAAAGCTAGGCAACTTATCTAACCCAAATGATGGAAGATCATTGGGATACCCTGGAATGTTAGAAAAATTGCAAGGGGCATACATATCCATGATGTCGTGCCCAACTGGACTAGTAAAAAGCAAATGGATATCAGAGAGGACTTCTTGTCCGAGGTTAACAAGAAGTGTACGAGAAGAGAGTTTGTGTAATCGTACCCTGAGGGCCCTTTCAGGATCAGGAGCAGGATTACACAGACTGCTTGGATGTCTTCTAGTATACATTCTTGTAGATAATATATGAAGTGGAGTCGCCACCCGAAGAAGGAAGTGAAACACAAAAAAGCTCGAAATGAAAGGACCAAGGACGGAAAAAACTCTATCCCCGGCAACGGCGCCAAAAAATGTTGTCGCACAAATTGTCACGACAATGCTTAGACCGGGGGCTGTCACCCTAATCCCCGATCTCTCCTTTTAAGTCTGTCTCTCGCAGCTAAGGGGGGTAGACCCTATGGGACAATGGATGACCAACTGTGAACCAGTTGGGTTGGGAGACACGAGGGGAAACAAGCACTTAATTGATTTTATTAAGTTAATAAACCAGTGCCTTATGGAGTTAATGACTGAATGATTATTTATCAAATGCTTGCAGAAATATGAACTCATTAACAATCATTTACCATCAAATAACCCAAGCAATGCAAGATATCCAGTAAATTCACAATGCTTAAAAATGATCCAGCAATTAACTTCCAGAAAAATTAAATGCTTTAAATGATCATAAAATTTAAATGTTGACCAGTTACCACTTTCACATAGCTAACTTCAAATAAACGTTTGAGTGAACTTAACTATAGAGAAATGGAACATAGATACCACAAAAAAACACAAAAAATGAAATTCCAATTTTCAGTTAAGCTTTTCCAAAAAAAATTAATATATTATTATATATAATATATATATTATATATATTATAATAATTTCTAATCAAAATAAGACAAAATAAAAAACTAAATAAAAATAAAATCTAAACTAACTAAATCTAATTCTAAGTCTAAAAAGAACTTTTAGATGCCTTTATATATATATATATATATATATATATATATATAATATATATATATAAACAAGACTAAAATGAAAATCTAAACTAAAACTAAAGCCTAAGTTTAAAAAAGGTAATCTATTCTAATTTAAATGAAACGGATCTTTAAACAAAATTTATAACTATACAAAAAAAATAAAATCAATACTAAATCTAATTAAAATTTAAATGAAACTGAACTTAAAAAAAATGTTAAATTCTAAACTATAAGAAAAATGAAATTAATTCAAATTAAGCTTTAAATGGGAAACAAACGCTAACCCTAACTTACGTTGATGCATACATAAAACTGAATGAAAATCAATTTTTTTTTTGTTTTTTACTGTTGCGTGTGTGCAGTCGACGGCCAAGGTGAGGGGAGTGTGAAGATGCACGACGAAGAGGATTTAGAGCTGCGGGTTGAATAGCAAGTGATACGCTGTAGGTTTGGAGGGCTCGAGAGGAAGAGATGAGGAGTAGAGGTTTTGGACGAAGCTTGGAGATGGAATGGTGGATATAATGAACGCAGGTGGAGGGAGCAGCAAAGATGGCTGCGTGGAAGAGGAATAAGATGGTGAAGAGAGCGGATAGCAGACAAGGAGCTGCATGGAGAAAATGGATGCTACGTGAAGGTTAGGTAGAACGCTTGCGTAGGTATGGCAGCGGATGGGCAGCAAAAGCATAGACAGGGCTGCGTGGAGTGATAGCTGCTAACAAGGATGACTGAGCAGATAGCGAAAAAGTGCTAACGCGCAGAGAGGGAAGAGGTAATGCGTGGAGCGCAAATGGAACTGCACATTAGTAGCAGCGTGAGCAGGGTTTGCAGGTGTGCTGGCAGCGTAAGCAGAGAAAATGGATTCACGCAGAAGAGTGGTATGGCTTGTGCAGCCTTGAACTTCTTCTGAAACCTTAAAAATTTTTAACTCCCTTTACTTCTGATGAAAACCCTGCAATAAATTTCCAGATTTGACAGTGACTGAATTTGAAACCCTCGAACAACAAAACGGTGACCCTGCAAAAAACTGGTTGTGAGGCCAGATCTTACCCCCAGGTCCTAGATCTGGCTTCCAACAAGAATCTCTTCCTACAACCTGCAAAAACAGAAAAACCAGAGGCAAGGACAAAACCCAAAATTTAACTAAATAATTACAGCTTTTCACAAAATAATGACTCTAAGTAGCCAGATTTGTCAATAATCCACAGAAATACTTTCAGAATTTCAGATTTACTATGAGATACTTCAGAAATCTCTCATGTGTTCAAAAATAAACTTAAATGATAGACCCAGAATCGAAACTGGCTGGGCTCTACAAGAGAATGCTTTGCGAGAGTTGGCTGGTTCAGCCGAGAACTTCCCCAAATGCCCGTTGTTCTTCACAATCTAAATTTCCTGCATAGCTCACTTCAACTATCAATAAAAAGAGAAAAAACAGTAGTAAAACCCAAATCCAATGGAGATACCTACCATTATTTCCAAAAAAATTATTACCATTTAAACCCTAGTGAGTGAACAAGATACCTGTGTTCAACATCACTCTTCACCAAGCTATTACTAATGGCTGAAAATAAAATTATGCAGAAAATACAACTTACAGCACTTCAGGAGAGTAACACCAGCAAAATTTCAACCCCAAAGTCTTTCTTTATTGCACCAGAAAAAGTTTACAAGAGAGATTTTTTCAGCACAAGACTCATAGATCAAATGATCTCAAATGACCCCTAGCACCCTATTTAAAGGAAAAATTCCCAACAGCTAGTTCAAGTGATCCATGTCAAAATGATCTCGTCCGTCGATGAGGATCAAGATATCTTTTAATCTTATCCATCGAATTTTTAATAGATTAAAAATTAAAATTTTGCATTTGTTTTCTCAAATTTTCGACTTTATTTTATTATTTTTTAATTTTTTTTTTTTATTTATTATTATTATTATTATTATTTTTATCTATTTTTTAAATTTTTTTTAATTTCTTTAATTTTTTATTTTTTGGATCCTCGAACTTAGCCTTTGGAAAAATTACCTAGGACCTAGGACTTAGGACTTATGAGGGGACTAAAACATTTTCTAACCCTCAAGACACTTTACATCATGACTTTTACAATTTTACATCCGAATGGGGAAAGCCCATTTGACATAGACCCTCATAGACCACCCAATTCTACGACCAAATATAATTTAGCAGATTAATGCACTAGGATTCTCCTAAGATTCTAATGACAAAATTCATTCCCGCTTTGGGGTTAGGCTGAAGGAAAACTCTGCCGATCATGGATCGGTGAGACAAAAAAACCTTCCGGAACGTAGATTATCACTAAAAAATTAGGTCCACCTAGGCAATTTACATACATGACTCATATTTGCTAAGATTATTTACAATTTACACATGCAGAGTAGGTTTACAACATAACACGATCAGGTTGATGATGGAAGTCGAACGGCATGGACACATCGATCAAGCACTATCCCTTTTGCGAAAAAAGGGGGTGTACTGCTATGGGTAGTTGACATGTAGTGGTCAACAGAGCCCAAACTGAAGCAATAATCTGATGAACTCTTTTTGTCTTCTGCACTCTTTGAATCTGTGAATCCTTGCAATTGTACTTTACTGTTTGAGGAATATGTCAAACCATAACTGACTGTGCCATGACCAACTATACCATGTTGGTACTCCAACACATGTTGAGCAACATGCCTTGGCTCAACCATAAACCAATTTGCTTCCTTCACTGGATCCATCACCACAACTTCTTTTTTGGTGCCTTGACTGGATGCTCCCTCTCACACTGAAACATATCTTGCTATGGTAATCCAACCTACTCCCTCTGCCACTGTTGTTTTCATATCAGCTATCTAGCCTGACAATGTCAATGACATTCCATCATCTCAAACTCAGAGGTCAACTCCCTTTGAAGCTAAGATAAGGCTCTCTGACTATGCCCTCTGTTACAGAAGCAATTCTTTTTGCCACAACTGCTCCCTCAGGCACATGAATCCTTATGCTTTTGTTAGAGACAAATCATATAATAATAAGATCGACCAAGACTCATCAGATATTCATCGAGCCCTGTTGACCACTAAAGTTGCATATGAAGACTTGTCAAAGACTCCATGACTAGAGCACCCTTTGAAGCATTTTAGAACCATCATATCAAGTCAGAATTCCAAAATTTTAGAGCATTCTTCTTCTTCTTCTCAACAGTCTATTGTCTAGATTTCGCAACACTATGGGGATATTGTAAAAATGATTCTAGTATGATGAAAAAGAGTCATGTAAAAGGCTTGGGTAGCTTAGGACTTCACTAACCAGTGAGTTCACTCTAGGGAGTTTTTTTCTTAGCTTATTATTTGTGTTTTTCAACCCTTATAATCAGTGAAGTTTTCTCCCAGATATACGCCAAAGCTAGAGTGCGGTTTGATAGTAAAGTCTTAGGTGAGTCCTAGTGTTTAGAGTCAATGTATATTACCATACTATATCATCTCTAAAGTTTCGCAGAATTTGGTTGAGTCTAAGTGTCAAATTTTAATTGTTAAAAATTCCCTGTTGGCTGAGATTTTCTATGTAAATTTGATATATGATGTAACAAGTGTTGTCTAGAAAAGTTGTAGGGGGTATGAGTACTCAAAATTAGACCTCTACACCTCAAATTTCTATTAGACACACATTGAGGGTGGAAAAATGATTATTTACCCCTCAAAACCCAATTTTTATAATTTTTGGCAAAAACTAGCAAATAAATTGGCTGGAAAATAAAAATTGGGAGAAAATAAAAATTATCTCCAAGTGTAAAATGTAAAAAATGAAGTGGACTTTCCCATGAAGTGAAGTCAAGTCGAAAGGTGATGGAATCTCCACTAATCAAGGAAAATATCCACCAAAAGGAATTCGATGGTTCTAGCTACAACAAATGGTCCAAAAAATTGCACTTCCTAAGGACAATAATTCGAGTTCCAAAGAAGTGATGGGGTTTTAGTTAAGATTTGAATTGGAGTGAGTTCTAAAGGTGGTTCAAACCACTCCAACAATTAATTTCCACTACACCAAGTTTACCAAATGTGCAAAACGTCTAGTCTCCTCAATATTTGTGGAAGGCAAAAAAAGGTTTACGATTTTCTTGCTTGGATCTAGACGTTTCTCCTTTGGACCAAGACTTTTTCACTTGGAGATGAATCCTCAATCAAATTTTTCTATTCAAGAGAGCCTTTGGCTCTTCATTGTAAGATGATGTATTTCTTGAGCTACTGGCTAGCGAAGCTCTGCAATATTCAATATTCTTTTGTGTAATAAGAAAGACTTTGGGGGCATATTCTTTATGGTATTATTCTTCAACTCTTTATGGTAATATTGTTCTAATATCTTTTCGCGCTTAATGCTCTACATTATTTGATCTCTAACTTGTTAGCTTCTTATGCCATTTTTCGGATTAATTTATGCAAGTTATCTTGTGTTTATTTTTGGGTTGGAGAACCACTCTAGATCTAGAAGTGCTAGTGGGTTTTTGGTTGAACCCCTAGTCTTATTTTTCACTGTGTAGCCCAATCCCTTGTGGATCTAACAATATCTTTAAAAGTGTGTAGAGATCTCTATTTTTCTGAAGCGGATCTTGAGTGTGGGGTAAGTTCTTGGTTCAACAAACCCACTCTCAAGCGGATAAAGGTTGAAGAACCCATATCAATTTTCCTGAAGGGCTTACCAAACGATTTTTTGAAGAGGGAGTTTCTCTGGCATCGCTTGCAAACATCATTAATATTAATTCAGATCGGTTTATTTTATGTGCTTTTACTGGTTCAGTCTGATTATTTAGAGCTTATTTAAAGGGGTTTCTCTTTCTAGCTTGCCCAAGAGTGGAGGTGTCCTCATACTCTTGTGGCTAGCTTTTGTATTTTTATGTATATTTTTCATTTGTTTTATGATCTAGCTTTTTCTTGCTTCAAATCTGATCTCTCTCTCTTTTGGTCTCCACGGTCCTTTTTGGAAGTTAAAGGACTTTTTGGGAGATGTCTTCAAGAGATCTATAGGTGGATGGCCTGAGGATTAGCAAATCTACAATTTTTTAGACCCTTTCCACCCAGATTTTCCTTTTGGAGGCTAGACGACTAGGGTTTGAAGTTGATTTTGAAGAGATTAATTACCAGAGATTTGACAATCAGCAGATCTACACTTGTGAAGCCTTCATACTCTTGGCCGCTAGCATAAAAGAGGGTTTCTCTCCCTCTTGTGCAAAAAATTTCTCCTAAAGCTTGGATGTCCATCCTTTTGAGTGAGATTTCTTGAAGGAAAATCAAATTTCTCATTAGGAATTTTCTCATTGTAAATTTTGTAAATGCATTGTAAATATTTTTTTCAATTTCCTTATATTTTGAGGAAGGGTATTCTCTCTTTGAAACCCTTGTTGTAAACCCTCCTCAAAATCTTAAACCCTCTCTTTCTCTACAAGAGGGTTTCTCTTCAAGTAATAATAAAATAAATTTCTTCGTGAGGGAGCTTGGGATTTTTCCCTTGGTATCCCTATCTCCTCATTTGGTAGGAGGACCTTAGATAGTTAGTGACTAATTCTTTTTATTTTCTTTTGCTAGGTTAGTTTCTTACATAAATATTCATCTAATTACCAGATCTAATCTCTAATTTGCATTTTTTCATTTAGCTAATTAGCACATTGAAGTATATTAATTTTAAATATTTATTTACTAGCCTAGATCTGATCTATTTGTTGTTGATATAACTTGTTCTATTGCTGGTATATCAGTCATCTTATTGTTTATTTCATTGTCTAATTAGTTTTTGTTTCACATCTAATAGTTTCAAGCAAGTGTGATATTACAATTGAGCTATAATTAATTAATTGATTCATAAACAACTTTGTCATTTAATACTTGCATTAACTTGTTCTATTTCACTTACAATTTTTTATTATCTAAAAGTTACCTCCAAGCATAAGCTTGGTTGATAGACATTTAGGAAAATTCCTCAACTGTCATTCAATCTCCCAAAATTTGAGTTTGGATGAAAGGTTAAAACACGTGACCTCACAGTTCTCTTGTGTGGCTAGGTCCCTTGTAGGAACGAAGGCATGCTAGTTGTCTTGAAATCCTGGGTGGGTATTGTTAATGAAGCCTTTGCTTCTTCGTCCTAGCCTTCTTGCAACCACCTACTAGTCCTTACAAAGTTGAAGGAATTGAGGGGAAGTCACACCTTTGAATAGATATATAATAAAATCTACAAAGACCACTTTGTTCCACACACTCACATAAATCTTTGTTTCATTTTTTTGTTGCATACAATTGGTCATTGTACAATTTTTGGACTGTGAGCTCATCATTTACTTGCAAGCATCTCACTTAATGCTCTTGTACTTGTCTATTTCATTTTCATGCTCATATTAGTTGTCCTTTAGTGTTATATCATATTTGAGCATCTCTATTTAAAGTACAAGCTTTATTCTCTTGCAAGTTCAATTTCAATCTTGTTGCTCATATCTCAAAGTTGTTTATAATCTATTGTGGTTTTGATTCACTGACATGTGTTTTAACATTTGTCTTGCAACTTTCCATTTTTGCAACTTGTAACTTGAGAACTATATTTCATTGCAAGTATCATAATTTCATTTTGAGCATGTTTTTCTTGCAAGGATATTTGGCACTTGTCTAATCATAACTTACCTTGCAAGACATCTTGTTGAATATAATTGATTTATCTAAATTGTTGACTCTTTTATGCTCGTAGACATTTATACTTGCTTATCAATTTCCTTTGCTTTTCAAGTTATATTTCAAGTCTGCTTAATTAATTCAATAATTATCTCTTAGACCTTGTTATTCTTAACAATTTTTTCTTTAGAGTTTTCCTTAGGGACCACCCCCCTTGGCTTAGGTAGGAGAAAGCCTAAATGGAGAAATTTGGGATCAAGTGACAACCCTTTCTCTGAGCGTTGCCACAAAGCACACACCTTGTGGGGTTGTGGATTTTTCCCACATTTCTAGATGTGCATTTGCGTGGACAACAAGCCCAACGTGTTTGCTTGTGATCGTACAAAGCCTTCTTCAATCATGAGACTTGTTCTCATGTACCTGAGAGCCCCGAGGTAGCTCTATGTACATTTCTTTTTCCTCAATTACTCCATTTGAGAAAATCGATCCTTGCATCCACCTAGTGTAATTTTCAAAGAAATGATAATAGTTTTAATAGAAGTGTACCTAACAACTAGAATAAACATCTTGTCATGATCCTCTCCTTCTTTCTGAGAGAACCTTCTATTTTCAACTCTTGCTTTGTACTTATCTATGCTAGCATATAAGTCATCACTGACTTCCCTTCAACACAATCAAGGTATACTACCCACTCCTTTTGAGCTTGGATCTCATTAGTATAATATTTCTCTTAACACAAATTACAAATTCTTGGAGAGTCCTTTTGTCACAAGCTTTGCTTTGTTCTTCCATTACTTCCATCTACTACCTGAGTCTTGGCAACCTTTCTTATGTACCTACATTCCTCACTAGGAGGTCATGGAAGAACAATTACAACCTAGCAAAGGATACAAGATTAACTAATTTGAGGAATGTTTGCTCCCTCTTGATCTTAGCCTTCTTGTGTCCAACATACAAATTTATCATCGATCTCGTCCTCATCATCAGCATGATGTTATTCCTTCCTTGCATGAGCTAGGGTTTCTTCTTTCAGCGGAAATGTGGGTTTCTTCTTGCAACAGAAATGTTAATCTAGGTTTAGTTCTATGGTTTTGTCCAGGGTTGCGAGGGAGCGCCCCCCTCCCCCCCAAATCCACTCTTGAAGTGCGCTTCGCTCAAGAATGGATTCAGAGTAGAGCGGATTCCAGGAGCATGCTCCTTTAAAAAAATAACTGCTCTTTGGTTCAGCCATTGAACCCCGGCCAGCCCTTCACCCATATGATGAGTGAGCGTTAAAACCCTCACCATCGGAATGGTGAGCGCCTACCGGCCCTCTCCTTGACAGTCGAGCCCCTACCGGTCCTTCACCCATCGGAATGAGTGAGTGACCCCTAAGAAGTAAGGGCCCTCACCCATATGATGGATGAGCGATATTTTAAGGAGTGAATGCTAGAGTGGTTGAGGAGAGATCACTCCCTAATCGCCCTTATTTGCTCCCGTCGACGCAGGCCATGCGATTGCAAAATTTTTTTGAGAGAGGGGAGGAGGGGCCAAAAGATATAAAATCCCCTCGTCCCCTCCCACATTTGCACCATTTGCTTTGTGTTGAGAGCAAAAGAGAGCAAGAGAGGGCTTGAGGAGAAGATTGAAAGGAGCAAGGAGGTGAGTGAGAGGGTTGCTTGGGAGCTTGAAGAGCTTGAGCAGTTTGAAAGGGAGATTGGAGCTTGGGATTGAAGGCACCATTGGAGAGCTAAAGAGGTAGGGTCTATACTTTAATCCCATTCTTTTTATTTTTCCATGAATCCATGCAGCAATAGCATTTGTGTTCTTTATATGTCCATTGTTGAATGAAAGATGTTCTCTTCTCTCTTTCCCATTCCCTTTCCTCCTTCATTTAATCGCAGACAAGATACTATAACTCCACCAAACATCATGGCTATATGGCTTGGCATTCTCTTGATGTTGGTTCCTTTTTTTATTATGATGGTGTTGGGGAGTAGAAGAAGGGGTGATGAAGAGGATGAAGAAGTGGATAGTGGTGGATATGAAAACCCTAGAGAGGAGTACCATGAGGAAGAGGAGGAGGAGGAAAATGAGAGTGGAGATGATGAGGGCAAAAACCAAAGTAGACCAAACCCCCTTGTGGAAATATGTTAATAAGCTTTCAGGAGGGAAACAGGGTGGAACCACTAAATTTACATGCCTCCATTGGACAAACACTTACACGGGTTCATACACTCGTGACAGAAAGCGTCTCTGTGGGAAAATGGCATGGGATGGAGATAAACATATAGGAATCAAAACTTGTGGAAGTGTGTCACAAGTTCAAAGAGCCAAATACATAAGGAAAGAGGAGGAAGCCCAATACAAAACTAAAAGATCAAAGGGTGACTTTGAACATGATACCACTAGCCCACAATCACATAGACTAAGAACTCCATCAGCATCCACCTATGGTAGTGGATATGGAGGCATAGGCAATGGCACAAACATCCCTTTAAGGTGTAGAACCATATCAGAAATGCTTGATCAAGGGTGTAGGGATGATGTGGATGCAAAAATATTTTGGTTTCTCTATGCATGTCAGATACTATTCAATGTTCTTCATTCACCTTATTGGCATGAAATGATTTTTTCCATCAATGATGCCCCTAAAGGATACAAGAGCCCTGGGTATGACAGAGCTAGAACCAATGGACTTGATCGTGAAAAAGCCAAATTAACACATGCTTTGGGTAAATTCACAAATACTTGGAATGACTATGGGGCATCCATTGTATCTAATGGCTGGACAAATGTCAAAGGAAAGCCATTGATAAGTGTTCTTGGTGTGTCTGCTTTTGGTGCAGTCTTCCTTTCATCACATGATTACTCATACAAGTTCAAGACCACCATTAACATTGCAGAACCACTGATTCAAACAATTGAAAGTATTGGGCCATACAATGCCATCCAAGTCATCACTGATAGTGCTTCTAATTGTAAGTCAGTGGAGTAATCATTGAGGATAGATACCCCAACATTTTTTGGTCTGGGTGTTTGATTCACACGATGAACCTTTTGATGCATGACATTATTAAGATCAAGGAACCTCAATACGAATGGATTGGTGACTTGTACAAAAGAGGCAAGAGAATGATAAAATTTATTACCAGTCATAGCAATACCCATGGGCTTTTCCGTAGTCGCAAGGTTGGAGCTATTGAAGCTTGGGAAGACTAGATTTGCTAGCTATTACCTCACCTTCAGGCGCCTTTTGAAGGTAAGAGATTCATTGGCTAGTATGGTATCAAGTACACATTGGAAGGTATTAAAGGACATGGCTCCAACTGTAACTGACAGGGAAGCTTTTGATGATGTGGAGGTGACGCTCTTGATGGTCAGTTTTGGGCAAGTGTGAGGGATGTTTTGCAATACACCAAGCCCATTTATCGCATGATTCATTTCACAGACACAGATGAGTGATTGGGGAGGTGTATGAGCAGATGGATAACATGTTGGGGCAAATAAAAGATATTGTTCAGCCAAAAGATCCCAACTTGTATGATCATATTTACAATTTTGTGTGTGCACGGTGGGATAAACTTAATGTTCCACTACATGCCTTCGCATATATCCTTATGCCAAAACACTACTCTCCATCTTGGTTGGGCAAACCTGCACCTTGGGGTGGGGTTAGGACCGAACCCCATACAGATCCAAAGGTACAAAATGGTTATATGAGAACATTAGACAGGCTAGTCCCTAACAAGGAGGAGTGTGTTAAATTGCATGGAGAATTAGGCAAACACTTCACTAGCACTGGAGTGTTTGGTTCTTTGCATGCAATGGAAGATAGGGATAGATTGGATGTTGTCACATGGTGGGACATGTATGGCGGCTAGGGACTTTTGGCAAAATTGGCAAAAAAAGTGCTTTCAGAGGTTGTAACTACTTCTTCTGCAAAGAGGTGTTGGAGCACCTATAGCTTCACCCATAATGTGAGAAGAAACAACCTCAATGAAAATCGGGCAGAAAGCTTGGTTTTTGTGCACTGCAACTTGAGGTTGTTGACACATTATTGTGAGTGGGCTTGTGCTGATATATCATATCTGACTTGGGACAAAAAAACAGAGGAAGATAATTTGGAGGATGGAGCTATACATCAAACAAAACTTTTGAAAGATGATGATGAAGCAAGTGCAATAGCAGCAACCATGCCACCCCCATCATCCAATGTCAGTGTTTCAGTTCCATAAGCTTTGTTGCCACCACCTCCATCTACATCCTCACTTGGAAGTCATGTGCCTTCTGGTTTTGGTTTTGGACATGGTCGTCCGACTATGCGGAAGGAGATTCCTAGTAGACCACGAGCTTCTCATAAATTAGACATTTCTCGTGGCAAGAAGCCCAAGCAATAGATAATAAATTTACTTGTCTTTTCTAGTTTCTAGTAGTTTTAACTTTTTATAATCGTTGACTCTTTCATATTTATTATGATATATTTTGTGAACAATATATGACAATTTAAGTTCGAACTTTTAACTTTGAAGTTGGCAATTATAACTAATTGGTAATGAATTATGAATATGATGCTTTGTAAAAGTTGAAATTTGAAACATTTCATTTCATGTTAGATATTCTTTGTTATAGTTTGGTTACTTGGTAATGGTAATGGTTACAAGAACAAATTTAGCGATCAATGATGACAAACATTGTATATTGATTTTTGAAAGCTTGAAACTTGATTAATGAATCTTCAATCATGAGACTCAATATGTTGTATGTTACTAACTTGTGGACGTGGTTGGTGAAGATTATAATTTCTAGATGATTGATATTATATGGTTTAATCCATATTTTTATGTTTTTTATATCTAATTCATCATTCTACATGCTTTTGTTGACATATATGCATCAAAATATATATTATATAAAAATTCGCTCCCCGATTCACTACCGACCTGGGAGCTTTTGAAAATGTTGCTTCCCGCTCCCATTTCTACTTCCACTCCCTCTCTTGCTCCCAAGCAGCCCTAGTTTTGTCCATAAACCCTAAGGCTTGCTTATCCAAGCCTTTTTAGCCAACTATGGTTTTCAAACCCTAGATTTCCAATTTTCATGTCCAAATGTCAAAACCCTAGAGTCGATATGCTCTTTACACATGAGATGAATTCCATTATTGTCATCAATCAATCAAAGGATGTTTCGTCCAGTGATTATCCTTGACTTCTCCAAACCAAGTAATTTGGCTTCCTCACAATCAACAATGTTTTGTCCTTAGAGGCTTGGTCTTCATTTCAATATGCAAGAAATGGACTTCATCATTCACAAAATAGATCTCAGCACTTGAATGCCCATAACAGTAGATGCGATATTTTCCACAGCAAATATATATGACAAAAATACTTTAAAGTTTAGATCTTTGCAACAACAGATCCGTTTAAGAACTTCAATCCAACATGTTTTCAATTGTTTACGTTCTTGGCCTCTTAGGAGAGCTTTTAAATTTGAAGAGAGACTCGGCCTCTTTTTCACTTGATATCAATGTGTGCTTTTTTCAACGGCATGACAAAGATCATTTCCTTCTTGCCTTGGTGTGCAAGAAATAGATTCCAAGAGAAAGCGTCCATATAGAGTATTTAATGCATCTCATAATATTGTCATTTGAAATATCAAGATGGATTTCCTTTTATAGATCAGTAGGTGTGTCTAACAATATTTCCGTATATATGTGAGTGGCGTGACTCCTTCAATAGTCATCATAACTGCTCTTGATGGTTTCTTCAAGGATCCCTAACAAATCAAACTTTTGATACATTCTTATGATCACAGCTGTGATATAAGATTTTTCAACCAAACATTTAAGTGGTTGATTGATCTAGTTGAGGTCTATGAGAATGTTACCAAAGTAAACTTTTGATCCCAAACGAGGTTGTAAGTAAATTGATAAAACATATCATATATTCCCAACTCTCAAACTTCAGACTTTGGCAGAATTTTGCTGGTCTTTTTCCAGGACCTCATACTCGTTTTGAACAATTCATTACTGTAATGTAATGTAATGTGATTTGCATGGAAATCATGTGCTTTCCTTGGAACCAATATGTAATATGGAAAAGATTAGCCATAACAGAACTTCCAAAGCATTCTGCTTATAAGATTTCAAAGGAATATATTATATAATCAAACCAGGTCTTGGACCGCCATTTGCACAACCCAGAATTTGATCTCCAATCATTCTTTGAATAATCTTTGCATGTAACAGCATATGGAGCAAACTTATTTACTTCCTTCAGATGGAGTTGTAATAAAACAAGACTTCAAAGATATATGTTCACCTTGACTGGCCTACTGAGGCATTTAGACTTAAGGGCTTCTAATCTTCCTGTCGTTGATCCTGAGGACATTTTCGGCCTCCTGTAACATCCTGAGGCTTTTTGGCCTTTTGCAAACAATTGTCTAAGGCTGCTTCGTCCACTTCCCAAGGTTCTCGGTCCTTTGTCATAGAGATATAGTATACTTGTGATCATGTTAGTACAAAACATCACACATTTATGCTCAAGACTTCTCCTTGTAAACAATTTATGCTCCAATGACTCTGTCTTATGATACGCCAATCAAATCACAGAAGAATTAAATGCCAAAAACCAATTGTAGGCTGATTGTGATATTTGTTTAAGCCATTCGACCTTCTATCATTAGTCCTGCGGTCCTCGTACTAGTCTGAGATTTAAAACTTAAGTTTTGACCCTACTGCAACATGTTCTAGGCCTTCTCTGAACATTATCACGATTCTCAAGATTCAAGAATGAATCCAGCAATATAAATCTCGTCTTCATAAGAGAGGTATGAAACTTCAGTCTACCTGAGGTTATTTGATTTAACTGAAAATAGATTGATGGCATTTGGCCTTAGGACTTCGACCTTTAACTCAGACCTAGAACATATTTGTTTTTCATGGATTGTAGGTTACAAGAGAACAAATCTAGGCATCTTGGAATATTTGCGACCTTTTGCATCCAGAATAGTACTAGGGCTTTAGGGCTAGAACAAACCCTAGTAACTTGAAATAGACCAGCTTCTTTCAAGGCTGTTTTTCACCAAGCTTTGATACCATGTTGATTTTTCAAGCATTCTCTAAATTGATAATCACTTCTTATGATTTCTCTTAGGTTAATCTTTTTATGCATTCTTATTCATCATAAGGCAATTACACAGAGAGGATGTCAACATTAAAACAAAATGCCAGTAGGATCATAAAGAGAGCCAAACAAGAACACAACATTTACCCTAAAAAAACCCACATGGGGAAAACCCAATAGCCTTTTCCTTGAAGTTCAATAGGAGACACACCTAGATCTTCTAGTCATTCACAAGGTCAAACTGACCAGCAAAGTAGTCTTGGTTAAACCTGGTCCAACTGCCTCCTAAATTTACCCACTGAACTGTAAAACTGGAAAGCAGAAAAATGTACTCTTTTTATAATGATTAGGTTGTTAAGTATTCGATTTTTCCCCTTTCTTATTGGTTTACATTTTGGTTTTTCTCTTCCCATATCTTATTGGGTAAGTTCAAATAGCGTTGCTTAGTTTTTATATTTTATTCCCTACTATCATGAAATTACTATTCTATGGCAATGTTTCTGAAGTCCTAATTTTGTTTTAGTTTTATATAATAAAAAAAACACCAGTTATACGACAAGGTAAAATATGAATAAAGTCTAAAGAATCGTGTTTGCAAATCCTCACTATATAACCGAAATGCCAACAAAAACACCCAGATGAACTCTAAATAAGGCTCAAACATTGGGAACTAGAACTATACTTAAGGCTCAAAGATGGGGTATTAGTTCAGCAGGCAGCAAGGTTATTTCATAATATTTTGCAATCGATGACTTGAATTCTTCAACTAAGCAGTCAAACTTCATTTTAAGAATCGGTACATAGTTTTTAGGTTTCAAAAGAATCTTCCTCTAGATATTAAAGTCACACATTTTTCTTATTTTTCTTGAAGTGCAGGGAAAGTTGGTATCATGATTTAATGCTTCTTGGCAATGAACAGCCTATTCTTGGACTGCGCTGATCAAAGCCCAGAGCCGTTGAAGAATTATGCCCCTCTTTAACGTATACAAGCTGCTTACTTGTCATACTGCCTCCTTATCCCTACGTTGAGGAATTAATATCCATCTCTTTAATATATAGAAGCTGATACTTTGCATATTATCTACTTGTCATATACATCATTTGTATATGCATTTGGAATGCCAATTAAATTCGATTTCATGTTCTTTACCGTTTTGCGTTTTTGCTCTTGACCACTAAAAAGTAAGATTAAACAGTAACAGCCTGGTGAAGGTCACAATGAAAAATTAATATGTAACAGGATTGAGTGATGCCTTACGATAATTTTCAATTAAGAAAACAAGATACTAGTCAACAATGGCCTATGGGCAAATTGCTTGATTTTTTTCAAAATTTAATCAGGTGGCATGGTAATTTAAGGGTCTACAGCAGAAGCAAACAAACATGTTACAGGGAAAATACCAACATCTCATTTTAATCAACTAAATTCCACATCAACCAACCAAATTTATTAACAGAAAGATACTTCAGTTATAATTGTAATGAAAATCATTTCATACACCATCATCAAATAAAATCCTAGGATAGCAAAATTTGTGAACAAAAAGATGCCTGTTTTTAAAATTTTGGTGAAAGTTGTCTAATACATCATCATTAAGCAAGATTTTTTTAAGTTCGGCATTTATAGTGTTTGAGAGCCAAATATAATTGAAGAAATAACAACGTGGAGTGGTATAAGCCAAATATAGAAGAGAATTCGCTGCATTCTGTGAAATTAATTAATAAATGGGCGGTAACTTGAAACTTTTCATCATAAGAATATATATATATATATATATATATATATATCTAAATTTAAGGTTACAGTTAAGTTAGACACCAAATTGGTGTATGAGGCTCTCTTGTTTCTTTGTTTGTGCGACAATGAAAAAACACATTTTCTTAACTAATGAGTTCATATGAAAAAGTATAATAATCATTGCAACGAAAAAGTATAATAAACATTGCAACATTTTCGAAGACATGAATATTAAACAAAAATATAACAAAATTTCAACAAATATAGTTTTGTTAAGATGGACATAACAGATTGTCAATATATGACATGAATATTAAACAAAAATATAACAAAATTTCAACAAATATAGTTGAAATTCTGTTTTGTTAAGATGGACCTAACAAATTGTCACTAGATGGGACTGGTGATGCAAATGACAACGCACAATGTTATATAACGTTTATTTATTTGACTTCAATCTGGCCAGACGAGGTTGGGACAAGTCGAATCACAAAGGTATGGACAGTCAATATACTTGACAGCACTTCTACAGAAAAACCAATCTCCAGCTGCTTCTGCAATTGTCTGTTAGGGAACAAAAGCTTAAAAAGTTAAATATCTTGGAAATTCTATCGAAATACTTGTCTGGACTAACTTTACTGATAACTTTGGAAATAATTCTGGAAAAATTCATATAATGACACACCTTCGAATTTAATCTTGGAGAACTAGGTGAGTGCCACAGATTTTGCACATTTGTCTGGCAATGTGCATAGCATGAATTGATAAACAGCCCTCCAGTTTTCGATCTCGACACTGGTTTTAGTGCCTTCAACATTTTCTTTCTCAATCCTGTTCTCAATAACAAAGTAGAATAGAATATGTTACATTCCAGTAGAAATGTTTGGTGTTACCGGAAAGAAGAGGCCTGGGTATAGCAGAAATTAACCTTCTATTAGTTTCAGTTGCCATGGAGCACAGTTCGTGATATTCATCTTGCACTCGTGCCAATAGTTTTTCGGATCTGCTGAAGTAGGTACCAGAACGAGTCTAATCTGTAGAAAACATAATACCGGCCATACAAAGTATTAAATCACATTCAATATATTTTGTACTGCAGAGAAAACGAGTGGAAGGGCCAGAAGAAGTCCTCTGTATACCTGCAATGGATCATATCCAGCACTGACAACAAGAAGTGGCGTTTTGATCAACCGTAACTTTAGGAGATATTGTGGAAAGAAACACTGGCATTTTATATCATCAAATGTTGGAAGGATATGCGTTGAGAAAAAACCATCCTAACAGAACTTCAAATGAAAAAAGGTTTTGAACTTCGTAGTACCAGACTTGCAGGATCCAATTTTGATGTGCAAGCAGCTGGCAAGTGCTTTAAAGATCCCTACAATACAATATTAAATTCAAGAATGAAGGGAATAAAAGCAAATTATTTTAAGTAGATTTAGATTATAGCGAAGATTAGGTCTGTAAAGAGAAGTTATAGGATATGTACATGAAGAGTGATGACTTCTTGATACATTGTTCTTAACTGATATACTCCCGAAACGTCCTTCCTGCACCATTTACAAGGCAGCCATGTCTAAATTAATTTATCAAACTTCTGAATATGCCTAAATTGTGGAGTACAGAACAAATATCGACGTTCTTGATTCAGATAAAATCTTATTGAGCACGTACCTATCGATGAAAAATCCAGCGTCTGGCATGCACTTGACTTTAGCACTGCTAGGCAGAAGATTGTGAAAATCATCGCAGTGAAAAAATGCAGATAGGCCACCTACTGAACAGCCTGTAAGCAGAGCCTGCAATCGATGCCTTTAACAAATCAGCTGACAACCCACATTTCGTTTTCATAACATAAAGAAAGTTAGGAGAGCGTGCCTGCTCAGCTTTATCCATTCCCTCCGCCAAGAGATCTTCCATTACAGCCTGCCATATCCTTTGCCCCCTATAATGAAGTTTGGCAACCTGAAACACTGCTTATTAGGAAGGAATATTGAATTGCTATTTCAAACTTTCATACCCAACTAAATCCCCAAAAGTTTCAAGCAAAAAATTGTTCCGAAAAAGGGCATTTCAAAAGCATGCTAACATATTGAAAGCAGCATACCACGTCTACCTCCTCAACGTCTCCAGTGAATGCCGACCCGTCACAGTATCTAACCATAACGCGGTTCCAATTAGAGAAATCTGTCAAACAGATTTCCTTAGTGTCAATGGAACTTACAAAGAGGAAACTTATACTCACATGCTTTAATATCTAGACTTGAAATACCTGGATTTTGTGATTGTTGGTTACTTAAGATGCCAGAAAACGCTATTGCTTTTCCCATGTATAGAGAAGAACCTAAGGAAGAGTTAGCACGTTCCAAACATGACTGTATGTCGTTACACAATCCCCCGCCCTGCATAGAAATTCGCACTAAATATGACTTCAATCCTAGTAAATCAGAATCCTAACACATTACCCTGTTTCTGATTAATCTTTACTCTGAATTGATTTTGATATGTAGTTTGTGAACAGCTAACAGTTGCCAAAACAACAAACCACATTAACAGAGACCACCGATATTAAAACAAAAAAGGCCACCTTGAAAACCACATGGATATAGAAATAGAAGACCAAGAGAAATGACTTGCCTCCATGTGAACTAACCAGCTATCTGCTCCTGAGCCAAGTCCCCGGTCTAAATGGTAAGCTGGTGGGCTTCCATCTAAACAAACTGTAATCAGCAATGAACCAGTGAGATTTATTTGCATTGCAAGAGCCTAAAATTGGAAAAAAAAAAACATAAACATATATACGCTTACCAGCTCCTTTGGATACTGCATTGTTCAGCACAGTGATGTTTACTAAAAGAGTTCCATTTGACGAATCAACATCTGATAACCCCTTCGTTGCTACAGATCCCTGGGTATGGAGTGTATTGGCTTCTATTCTCAGTGCCATGGTCAGAAGATTCAGTGCAATAAAAGATACAGAGTTTACGGATGCCATATTTGCAGTTGCAATGCCAAAGAAAATGTTCAAGGTTAATGAAGCAGCGTTTCAGTAGAGAAGTGACAACAGAGGCAGCTTCCCCCGACTCACGCAGAAGCCTAAGCTCCCATGTTCAAAGTGTCAAACTTAGTCAATGGTGTAAGAAGGTACTAAATAGCAGGAACCAAATTCAAGTGCTTAGCCTTTACACAGCAGGTGTACGACAGTGATAAATAGTTGGCTGTACGCCAAAGCCACATAAGATATATGCACTGTCGTGACGGTGTTTGATATGGTATTCAAATAGCTCTATAGCCTTGTATCTGGCAGATGAAGAATTGTTTAAAAGGCAGTTTGCTGCTCAAATTGCAATGTTGAATCCTTGTATCTGGCAGATGAAGATATAAAGAATTGTTTATAAAGAATTGTTTAAATGGCAGTCTGCTGTTCAAATTGCAATTTTGAAGCCTTGTATCTGGCAGATGAAGAATTGTTTAAATGGCGTTTTGCTGTTCAAATTGCAACTTTGAAGCCTTGTGTTGGGCAGATGAAGAATTGTTTAAATGGCAATTTTATGTTCAGATTGCAATATTTTCATTATTGTGAGAGATTTATCCTCCTTTTTCTTTTCTTTCTCTTTTTCTTCCTTCTTCAAATAGGCTTTTTTTATTAAACTGATAACAGATTACATAATATTAAAAAAAAATTGTCAGTGGTTTGTTAGATTGAAAATCTAACAATCATAGAAGTTAATATCTCTTATCCTAAATGTTCATATGCTAATTGGATAAATGGTCTATTGACCAATATTTCCTTATTCAATAAGTTATGCTAAGATATTGGTAAATTCTAACTAAAGTAAAAAGGCCAAAAATTAATAACAACTCTAAAAATTAATGTCTTTTATCTCAAATGCCCATATACTAACTGGATAAATACAAATGGTCTACTGACCAATAACTTATACCAAGATATTGGTAAATTCCAACTAAAGTAGAAAAAAACCAAAAATTAATTAAAATCCTCCAACAACAAAAAACATGGAATTATTAACAGTGTCTAGAATAGATGAATTGACGAGAGATGCAAAATTTGATTTATGGAAATATTAATAGTGTCTAGAATAGATAGATTGACTAGAGATGCAAGATTTAATTTATTGCAGAACTGCTACTCACAATAAACTAGTTCTTTGTGTTCTTCCCAACCAGCAGAGTTTCAGAAATTCATATTTTTTAAATTATAATTTAAAATGGTTAAAAATTACAGTTTACATGTTACTGAAAATTCTGACAAATGTTTCAAGAGAAAAAACCAAACACCATCAAAGATATTAAATAAATGATAAATACCATTGTGTCAACCTGACAAGTTGGACTGTATACAGTGCAAGCATACTGGACATGGACAAGGTTGTCTCCTCTTTTAATTATAGTTATCCTAAACTTTAAGCACATATCTGATCAAACTAATCTTCATTAAAATTCATTATCAAATGATTTGAAATTAGACGCAAATATAGTATAAATTTTATTTGAAAACAAATTTCTTGGTAATTTCCATCGAAAAATCCCCTGTTATTTTGGCTGGCTTGAAAAGGACAAATTATTGACTACTTTTATAGCATTAGCACATGGGAATATATGTACTATAACCACCTTTTTTTTCCACTTGACACTGAGCTTGAATTCGAATTGACTCCAATCTCTAGCGAAGAAAATCGAATGGACTCCAATCTCTTAAAAAGATAAGTCCAAGATATGGATTGAATAGTGTGATAAAAAAAAGCATGTGAAGTCAATTCTAAAGGCAAGTCAATTCATTTTTATTCAAAATTATATAAAAATAATTATAAAAGAAAAAGGTGAAAAGAGAAAAGATAAGGAAATATTTTAAAAATTATGTCAAATCGTATATTAAAATATATTTTAAGTTAAAAATAATTAGTAATTATATTAGATGTTGTAAAGAAAATGTTGTAAAGCATAAATTTAAAATATATATTATATTATCAAAAAACTATTTTGCAAAATATTAATCCATCCATATCAGCAGTGCTTCTTCTAATTATTCCTCTACGGGAGAACTGTGTTGGAAATAATACTGAGAGGGGGGTGAATCAAACATAATTTACTTTATCTTTCTGATGATGATTGTTAATCTGTGATGCAGAATCAAATAACCAGTAACCAAAGACAGTAAAACAGAGCAGAAAGACAATCACACACAAGAATACAAGATATAAGGTGAAAACCCAATGTGAGTGAAAACCACCTACTGCAATTCGTCTCTATCTTTCATTAATTAGAAACTTCTTTTACAATGTACTGGTGCAGTCATTTACCAGTACGTAGGCTGCAACCTGCAAAGAGCTACAACCCTCTCTCTTTCTCCAGCGTCTCCTGGAAGGGAGCTACAACCCCCTTTAGCTCTTGTACTAGCCAAGATACTAGTATGTAGATGCTGGCCTACAGAAGGCTACAACCTTCTCTTTCTTCCAAGGACCACGTTTCATAAATTTTCATACTAGATCCATGAACATCAATCAATCATCAAGAATTTCTCCATCAACCAATCTCCTTTTCACCAATTAGATCTGAATCAAGTAGATACTTCTCTGACAGCTGTACCCAAAACACAGTACCAGAAACCACACACCAGAAAACAGAACCCAAAACACAACAGCAATAGACAGAAGCAGCTAGATCACAACTTAGAGTATATACGCTATTTCAACAGCCTGAAACTAGCGTGCATACGCTTCTGCGTATGGAACAACCTGTGTATACGCTTCTTTACTTCACAGAACTTGCGAGTATACGCGCCTTCGCTTCACTGAACCTGCGTACAGATCTATAAAGGATAATTCACATTTTCAGATATTCAATCATTAATTAACCCAACTTATCAGACTTGTAGATCAAGCAAGCGTAACATCTAGCAGATCAAAATCATACAAAGATACTATTATTCAAGCTTAAAGATTATGGCCCATCAATAGAACTTATCCTTCTTTTTGCGCTAAGGTTCCTCTTTCATTCAAATCCAGATCTGCATCATAACCCAATTACCAATATACCAGCTCTAGCACTTTATCAGATCTTCAATAATAATTCAGATGATCATTTGCCACATAACCTCCCTCCTCTTTTATAGTCTTAGGCCTTCCTCAATACCATGATCCAAAACCATAACATTTCAATACCATGAACCCAAAACTGGGGATCAACACATCTGACGAGATGCCATGGTCCAAAACATAGGTTCAAATCCCAAGAACTAACTACCATGGACCAAAAGTATGATCCCCAACATATACGCGCTTTTGTAATGTATAACCCGCGTGTATACGCGTCTTCGTCTAGATGAACCTACGTATATGTCTTTTTCTTCTTTCTGAGTGCCTGAACTGAGATCCGTTACCAAAGAGAGTTGTCATCAAGGACAACACCTATGCCATAGCTCCAAACCTGTGCCATAATGCCAACAAACTGTTCCTCTGTGGAAGAAGGCAGGGATGAACAAGAAATGTATATTTAATAAAATTTATCGATACATAAGAACATAAACTTCAAAATATATCATATATAGTCAAAGAAAAAATACTCTGCATTGAATATCATTCCATCCATAACATTCCATCCATAACAGCAACACCTCCTTTAATTATATCTTAAGAACGTAAACTTCAAAATATATCATATATATATAGTCAAAGAAAAATTACTCTTCATTGAATATCATTCCACCCATAGAAGCAACACCTCCTTTAATTATATCTTTATAGCAGAGGGTATAGATGAGAAATGTATATTTAATCAAATCTCTCAAGAACATAAACTTCAAAATTTATCATATATTATCCCAAAAAATTACTCTGACTAATATTAAGCAATTTGATTGAAACAAAAAGGTTTATTTATCCTTCCGGTAAATATTTTGCCAAACCCTATTTCCATTAAAAATATGGTAATAAACTAAACATAATCTTTATCATGAGGAATGATTTATTCACCTGGTCTTCTCAAATATCACTTAAACTCCATGCCCGATTGGAGACCTTTAATCAGCTATAGAGGAAACACAAATGTTGAGGGAATTCAGTTATTATATGTTAGTTTTACTCTCGGGTGTTAAAACTCCAGACAACATACGAAGAAGAAACGTTAAACTGTAAAATAATAAGAAAAAATAAATACATAGCATCAGAGAAAACCATAGAAACACAAAAAAAAAAGGAAACTAAACAAAAAAAACCTAACATAACCAGACAAACAAACAGAAACAAAGAATGGAAAAAATAGTGAGCCTAATGAAAAGGAGACCTGCAAATAAATAAAGGGTGAAACACAAATGCAAGGATGCAGGGCAGGGCAGAAGAAAGCACACCTCCTTACAATTACAATTGTATGACAAAGACACGAATAAAATTTATAGAGAAAGCCAATTATTATTACAATTGAATTGAATTTAGTTTGAATTTGAAGGAAGAGTATCCAAGGCCAACAGTTACATAGACGAATGGGTCCATACCTGTTGGGAGTCCGCAACAAGATACAAACAAAAGAAGAGTGGTGACATGCTGGGAAATCTGCTTTTTCATTCACAGATGGCAAAAGGAGGATACCTGCTTTTTTCATTCATAAATAGTGGAAAGGAGGATTCCTACCTTTTTTCACTTACAAATGGCAAAAAGGAGGATATCGTTGCATATTGGTCTCCGCGTTTTGACTATAATTACATTGCTCTACAAAACAAAATATTGCAATGAGTTGAAATTTACTTCTGTTAGTTTCAACTATGTTTAGTTCCTTAACTATCTTTAGTTCCTCAACTATCTTTACTCTACAGGGTTCGTAAATAAGGAAAGTTGTGTCACGTCAGTGTCTACAATGTTGCTAAATAAGGAAAAGTTATGTCACATCGATGATGCGGAACTGGAAAATGTGCATCTTGTGGAATATAAAATGGTAAGGATGGGACTTAACATAATTTCGAAGGCCTATTCAAGAATTGCTATCTATGATCTTTGACTATTTCCATTGATATTACATATGTATAGTAGTAGTCTAGATTTCTGTTAAAAATCCTTGCCTCCTACGGTCTTATTTTCCTTAGATCTCCCCTGACTCGATTGATTTTTCTCTTTGCTGATTGAGTACACTGTTGTTGTGCCTGAACGCCGTGGTGATGTTGGTCTCTGTTAAATCGCCTTCATTTTGGAGAAATTGAATGATGCTACCCTTCTCCCGAATTGGTTGAGTGCTGAAAGTGGTGATGCTTTGGTTGGGTTTGGGCTTATGATTTACATTGTATAAGGTAAGTGACGCCCCAAGAATTGCAACAGAAATGTATTGACATGAAAAGGCTTCCACTATCGTCAAACGGTTCATGATCATTATAGAAAGCATGACATTTGTTGTGCTTCTGATTCTGCGATCCTCTAAATGATCACTTCCCAGAGTTCAGAGTTCTATTAGGGAGCCCTAAAATGCAAATGGAACCCCTATAAATTTGAAAACTTTCCTCAACTGAAAGTAGTGCCAACCAAGGTGAACGACATGTAACTGATATAAAGGTGCAATAAAAAGTTTGAATATAAAAATATGATGTAGTGTTTTCCACCAAAGCTGATCTTCTTGGGAAATGATAATGGCAACGTCATTCACAAAGTGATCATCGACTTATTGTACCAGGCCAGGGTCCAAGAGAGGGATGCCCTTCATGAGGATACACCGTAAGCACAAAATAGATTTTGAACTTCGATATTTTGAATGGTTTGAAGTAAGAAAACATGTTACCTCAAGATTTCATGCCATATTCTTACGACAAGCTTTTCTTTCCATTGGCATTGGGATAGGGTGGTTTATAGATTTTAGTGCATGGGCTTATTATTTTAGTTAATCTGATTTAATTAAAGAGAAGTCTGAGAAGTGGTTCCAACTGCCTTATTTATAACATAACATAGTAGAGCAAATGTCACCCATATGTGTCTTCTACAAATACGTCTTGAGATCAAATCGTCGTGTCTACAACAATTATTATGCTTCTTTTCAATGTTACTGTTGCGATTCACGGTTCAGTGTTAGCAACAAGGGCTTGAATTCCGACCATAACGTGCAAGGTGACTCTGTATCCACAAATCTACGTTTCGTCCCTCCTTTCTTATGCGAAACAACGAGAAATTAGCTTCAAAGCAGAGTAGAGCAAAGGTCACCCATATGTATCTTCTACAAATACATCTTCAGATCGAATCGCCATTTCTACAGGATTTATTATTCTTCTTGTCGCTGTTATTGCTACGATTAACAGTTCAATGTTAGCAACGAAGGGCTTGAATCCCAACCAGAGCATGTGAGGTGACTCTATATCTACAGATTTACGTTTTGTCCCTCCTTTCTTATTTGAAAACAACGAGAAATTAGTTTTATCAAAGAGAAAATCATAAGATAATAAACAACCATGTACAGGAAGTGGAACTTGGTTCCTTTTCCTTGGCAAAACCTATCGTGAATAGATGTTTATGGGTCATAATTATTTTAATTTAAAGATCAACAAGTTAAATGGTTACACAAATCAAGATTTGGTTAACAGTTAAATAGTGTGATCTAATGGGGGAAGTACTCTCAATTGTCTAACAATAGATCTGATAGTGCAAAGGAGTACAGAGTAGCAGTTAGGGGAGTTATTTCTCAAAGGGAAACGCTTCACGACGTAATTACATTATTGCAATCATATTAATAAAATGATTGATATATGTGAATTATTATGATTTTTTATCTTTTAAAATCAATGACACCGATTGATATATGCAAGATGGAAAATGATATCGATTGATGTATAGCAACCACTTTATTAATGTGGTTGTGCTAGTTGATGGTCAAGGTGCATGGGGAAGATTAGTAAACCGTGGTTGGTTATAGTTAACTTTAGTTTACGATGGTTAAATATGATAAACTTATGGTTGAGAAGTGTGCAGTATGGTCAACAAATGGTTAACTATGGGTTGGCTATTGTTGACTATATTTGACCATGTTTGACCTTGGTTGAAAATGGTTGGCCATATTGAACATGGATGACTATGTTGTCTATTGTAGAAGGATGGGCATGAATGGCTAACAAATGTGTCAGCAAACGAACTGTGTCTAGGAGTAGTGGTCAGCAAGGATAGGCCTAGCTGTTAATAATTAGACTCTGAGAATAGGTTGTCTGGTGCCAACATACATTGGGGTGAGCGGTTTAACTATAAAGGCAAAGGTTGGGCACGCAAATGGAGCTAAGACAAGCCACTAAACAAGCAGGGTCATAAGCCATGGCAAGATATTTAGAACCCGCAACAATAATGGTTTCACATTGTAGCTGCAAGAGATAATGCAAGGGCATGCGACGAGAGGTAACCGCTCAAGGTGGATAGTGAGAGTCACTTCATGATAGAGGCCCATGGGGTAAAGGAAAAGAACCACAAACTCCAATAGTTCTGCGAGCATTGAGAGAGAGTGTGGCTAGGTTGTGTGGGGAGACGTTGTCGCTAGAGGAGCTCGAGAAGAAGGTCTGGCAGCGCGCTAGGGACACGAGTTGTGCATATCAACACCATTGACTAAGATAGGGGAGAAGTCATTGCCACTATAGAAGGGCCATGGTGCGTTAAGAGGAGATCCACTTTAGGTGACAACCTTCATAGGATAGTGTTGGGTTCATGGAGAATGAGCAAAGGCTACAGTGTTAGGATCAAAAACTACTAAGAGAAGTGGTGGTGTCTAAAGACACTGTTTCTAGGATCCCACTGGCCCCTCAAGACAAATTAACATATATTTTTTCGGCCTTTAAATAGGATACATTGGAGATTAATTCCATGGACAAAACCATGGGTTCTCACAAACTTGGAGCTTGAAGACCGTTGGTAACTTGACTAAGTCAAGCTTACCTAAACCACGCTAACAATGTCCCCCTTAAACTTGACTCGGGGAGATAAACCTGGTTCAATCACTTTCTATAAATGTCCATAGAAAAAAGCTTCCATCTACTAGATTACAAGGATAACTAGTCGTTGTATTTGCTAGTTATCTAAGAGACATTTTCACGTACATAGTTCATAAACTATCTCACTTGAGATTTCACATTCCCCTCCTGCCCCCCCCCCACCCTCAAGCTAGGATATTAGTACACCTACCACCCTGGGACCTACTCAAGTGGTCCATTCCACAACTTGATGACTCCATGTGCCACTGTGTAAAATTTCCATGATTGCAATAACTGGAATTGAACCTTCTATCTACTGCAAATTATTTGTCTTTAGAATTTTAATTCAGAAAATAACGATTAATTCACTATTGCAATCTTCACAAATAAAATTCAAGAACTTATAAAATAGTTTACGCACAAAAATTTGGACACCAATATTTTGGACAATAGTCCTTGGAAAAATCTAATATGGGGAAAACCAGTGCAAAAAATGAGAGTTTATATTATTAATTCTTCAACAATTTAAGAGTATAATGATTTGCTTGCCTAATGATGGCAAAGGTCCGATAAATAATAATATCTAGAGATAAATTCTCCTCTACAAACCTAGAGGACCTCCTCCAACAAACTCGCACTCCCTTTTGGCACTCGCATTGTTGCCCAGAAATGTGCATAGCTTGCTCTGGATAATTTGCACAAGCTCCGATAAAATGTCCCTGCAAGTAAAATTGCCTCCCTCTACCTTCTGAAGCTACTTGCACCTCCTCCGACAATTCTTCCAACAACTGGAAATGGAAATATTGCTCCAGCTATGCGCATTGGATAAGCTAGCTAACTCGCACTGATAATTAATTTGGTCTCTTCTTGCAGATAAAATCGGCCTCTTTTTTTGTCATTGTAACACTGAAAAATTCGCGGAAATCCTCTTTGGTGTTCTCCTCCCAAATCCTTGTTGAAACCCGTGTTGTTGGTGTCTCCCTTTGCTTCAAGTGCGCCTTTGCTAACTTTACAACTTGGTAAGTCAAATTGCTCAAGCATCTCTCCAACTCCATCGACTTGCGCTTACAATCTCTCATTAAGCAACTAATGGCCATGATATAATCGCAATCGATGGATAAGATCAACTTGACTCTGTCAAGTGACTTTTCTGGAGATCTCTAGAGCAAAATCGATTTTCCTCTATTATAATATGATTTAATTAACTAGTTTTCTAGGTTAGATTTAGGGAAATTTTAATGATTGGCTAATTAATATAATTGAGGTGTTTTCTCGCAAAACCTTTTATGGGTATTGGAGAAAATGTATTCCCTAGCCTCATAGATACCATAGAGACTAGAACACTTGTCCACTGCTACCAAGAACTAACTCTCCCTCTTAGTGAGGAAGGTGTTCTCCAGTACTCCCATCTTGTCCCTGAAGAAGACAAACTTTGCTTGCCCAAGGCCTTCGTGAGTATATCTACAACTTGTTGATCTGTGGGAGCATGTTGTAGTCGAATTGACCCACACTGCACACAATCTCTGATGAAGTGATATCTTATGCCAATATGCTTTGACCTATCATGGAACACTAGATTCCCAAAGAGCTTGATGCAACTTTAATTATCATAGTATATTGTAACACCCTCCTCCCACATCTACCCAAGTAACTAGCCAACCGTGGTAAACATGATATGAGAGGCTACTATGATTGGATTCAACCTCCTATGTGACCTTAAGGAAGTGGAATCAACGGAAAAATCACACACAACCATCCAACATTAGCTTCAGAATCCTCAGGGGACATGTCAACCACTCATACAACCTGTCCCTGGGTCCCACTAATGTTCTGGATCTCTTAGGCCTCAGTCGTTCTCACAGGCTTACCTGCCAACGACCAGAGACTAAAATTGCCAATTTTGTGCCAGTGACCCCAGGATTTAAGCCACTTTCTCAGGTCGAGAGCCCAGTCACTTCCCAAAATGGAGTGATAGCTTAAAATCAGTAAAAGTACATGGAAACAGTGGTGCAAAAGCATTAAGCTGAACAAAACCTTAACTAGACCCCTACTAGCCATAATAAGCATTTTGTCAAACATATCATCAACATGTAACCTACAGGTGTAAACAACAGAATTAAGTGTAGGGATCTCATACTTATCTGAGAATCGCTAGGAACCATTGTTCCCTCATGTCATTTGCTGCATTATCAACTATTAGGTCATAGACACATTATCCATTCATATACAAGTAAAAACATGCTGATAGCCATACATAGTTATTGTCATAAAACATACATATAACCAGCATAATAGGAACAAAAATATCATAAACATATCAGCCATAAAATCTACATATACATCAGTACATTTACACATGAAAATCAAGGGAATGAATTTCTCATTAATGAATGCAATGAACCAATCGGAGATGGGACTACCATGTTCCACCTGACCATAAATTGGCTAAGCCAAGTCTCTCTTCAGCCAATCACGCTCGTGCCATATTCCAAGCATGAATGTAGGACTCATAGAACACACAAGAAAAACACCAGTAAGCATGGATGCCACCAGATTTCTCCACCTACACGACGAGGAATTTGAGTGCCTCCTAGCCTCTCAGGCTTTACTGCAATCCACAGTCTGATCTAGGGATCACTAGGCCCTACACTGAGACATACTCTCCAGCTTTACCATACATCCCATCCTCGGACTACTAGGCCCAACGGAGAGAAAATCTGCCTCTTGGCTTTACTGCATATCCCGCCATTCACCGACAAGGATTCTTAGGCCCACCGAGGCACACAATCTGGCTTTACCGTAACCCACAGTCTGGTTCAGGGGTTACTAGGCCAATGGCTTTATCGTGATCCATAGTCTGGTTCACGGACCACTAGGCCATGTGTTTGTCAGTTCGTAGATCCACCCCACTCAGCTTCGAATCCAATTCGACCATCCCACATTAACCGAATGTGAGAACCCATCTCATCAAAGCTATCAGGAAATGGAAAGGCTAGGCTGAAGAACACAGTCACACTTGGAAAAACCCATGCCATGATAGAAAAGAACCACATGCAATCCCATGCATGCCAATTCTAACAAGGAAAATACACATGCAAGTCGATTCTTGCAATGAAGCCTGTTGTAGATGCTTGATCCTGCTTTTCCCTGTTGGATCTTACTTCCTCTTACCTTCTTTGCCTTTCTTGCTCCAATGCCAAAGTGCTCCAAGAAACTCTAAGTGTCCAAGAGTGAGAGAGGGAGAGAGAATAATGAGAGAGCTCTAAAACTCAACTGACAAAAAGGTTACCAACTGATCCTCATAAGCCTTTTTATGAATGAGGCCTTTATTTTCTTCATTTGCCATTATTTTCCTTCATTTTCCTCCTCACATGCAACCTGTGACCTTTCACCTCCTTTTTCTCCTAATTTCTATTATTTTCATAATTAATTGTGCCAAAAATGCCATTTTGCCTTTCCAAAGCCTTAGCCATTGCCTTTGCCAATTTCCTTAGCCATAAACAACCAAATGAACACCCCCCTATGATGTCTTGCCCAACATTCAGTTTGGAGTAAGTTTCCCATCGACCGTGGTTATTGTTTTCAACTTTTATTACATGGAATTTTCACCAAGGCTGTTACAGAACCCTCCCCCTTGGGTGACATCATCCTCGGTGTTCAATCACACATATACCTCAGCAACCTGTTGAAAGAAGACATACTGCTCATGGAGCTTTATAATATAGCTCGATGCAGTATTAACAATGAAAGACTTGCTCAAAACAAACATCATGACAGCATACCGCATATTGGAACTTTATAACATAGCTCATTACGGTATTTACAATGATCATCCTGTTGAGTGCCAACCCACATGACATCATAACCTCGTGATAACATAAGCACATGATAGCATAATAATGTGACAACATAATCATAACGACATGACACCCATACCGCATAGTGGAGCTTTATAACATAGCTCATGGCAGTATTTACATCCATATACATATGTACATATAGCAACATCACCAAAAATATATACCAAAACATATGCCAAATCATATACCAAAACATTTATCAAAACATATACCAAACACCATATCCAAGCATATACCAAAACACCATATCCAAGCATATACCAAAACACCATATCAAAGTTGCTTTTCCTCAACCGGAAAACAAGGAAGGATACATAGCCCACATCTAATATGCCATCTTGCATGTAGCTTCATCAAGCCCAAAGTGCTTCCATTGCACTTTAACTTGCTTGATTTCTCGGTTCCGGAGCATGAGCACTTATTTTTGCAATATACACTAAGGCTTTGGCTAGAATTCTCCATCTGGTTCTACTTGCAATACAGACAAGTCAATCACATGATCAATATCCTTTACATACTTCTTAAGAAAATATACATGGAAAACACTTTCGAAGGTAATGCAAGTTGGTAGGTTACTAGCCCAATCCTCTCAATGATATTGAAGGGTCCACAAAACCGTGGTGCGAGCTTGGCACATGATCCAATCCACAAGCTGCTCTTCTTCGGTTTGATGCGCAAGTACACATGTTCCCCAACGTGGAACTCCTTGAACAACCTGTTCCTATCTACATAACTCTTTTGTCTATCCTATGATGCCTTTAGTTTCTTCTTGACCACCTTCATTTCTTGTTCCATGTCCGCCAACATATCTGGTCCAATCAACACCCTGCTAACCGGATCACTCCAACTGATGGGAGTGTTACAACTCCACCCATACAATGCCTCAAAATGACTCCTTATAACCGTTGTTATATGTGAACTCTACAAAAGGGAAATACTCTTCCCACTTCCGTTGTTGATGCATCACATACATTCTCCACATGTCCTCCAATATCCTGTTGACCCTCTGTGTCTATCCATCTGTCTGCGGATGATAACTTGTGTTGGAGGTCAACTCTAGGCCCAAACCTGCAAATAACTCCTTCCAAAACTTGGAAGTGAACTTCGCATCCCTGTCTGACACAATCTTCTTCGGAACACCATGCAGTCTAACCACATCTCTGATGAATACCTGTGCCACATCACTAGCTGAGAATGTAGACTTCACTGGAAGGAAATGTGCTACCTTTGTTAACTTGTCCACAATGACCATGATGGAATCATGTTGCTTCATTGTCTTAGGCAACCCTATGATGAAGTCCATGGAAATAACCTCCCATTTCCATTCTGGAATAGCGATTGGTTGTAACAGCCCACCTGGATGTTTACATTATGTTTTCACTCGCTGACAGTTCAAACACCTCGCCACAAAATCTGCTACATCTTTCTTCAAATTCGACCAATAGTAGAATCTCTTCACCACTTCCAGTGTCTTCTAATAACCTGGCTGACCCAAATATGGTTTCGCATGAAACTCCCTCAATATCACCTTCTTGAGCTCACTGTTATTCGACACATATATCCTGTCTCAGAACCTGACCAATCCATCTGTTGTAAGACAATAATCAATACCCTGGGCACCTACACTTGTACTATCTCATGTACCTGTACCAACACCCTGATGCAACCTGTGCATAATCTCCATGTATCTGACATCCTGTTGACCTTTCTGCAAGATCTTATCCTGTAAGTATGTTCCATAGGAGCTCATAGCTGCCAAGTGATGTCCCTGTACCTATCTGCTGAGAGCATCTGCCACCATGTTCTCTATGCCTCTACTATACCTAATCTTGAAATCAAGCTCACTGATCATGGCCAACCATCTAGTCTGCCTGGCATTCAGATTCAGCTGGTCAAACAAATACCTCAACTCAATGTGATCACTCATAAGTACAAACCTCTTGACAAGAAGATAGTGTCTCCACATCTCCAATGCATGTATGATCATTGCTAACTCAAGATCATGTATCAGGTACTTCTGTTTGTGCTCGTTTAGTTTCTAGGACTCATAACATACCACCTGTCCATCCTGCATAAGGAATCCACCAAGCCCTCTCTTGAAAGAATCCGTGCATACCACAAACTCTTTGTCATGATCTGCAATCTGTAGCATTGGTGCATGTGTCAACAACTACTTAAGTTGTTCAAAGCTAGCCTTACACTCCTCTGTCCATTCAAACTTCTTACCTTTCCTTTGCAATTATGTGATAGGATAAGCAATCTGCAAGAAATCCCTGATGAACCTCCTATAATATCTCGTGAGACCCATGAAAGATCTCACCTCATCCATGTTCTTAAGAGCTACCCAATCCATGATGGCTCTTATCTTCTTTGGATCTACTGCAATGCCTTCCATGGAGACAACATGTCCCAAGTAGTGTACCTTAGTCTAAAAGAAACTACACTTGCTAAGCTTAGCATACAATTGATGCTCTCTCAACAACCTCAACACTGCTGCTAAATGCTCGACATGCTCTTCCTCATTTTTAGAATATACTAGTATATCATCAATGAACATAATAACAAACTTATCCAAATATGGATGCAACACACTATTCATCAAGCACATAAATGTAGCTGGAGCATTAGTTAAGTCAAATGGAACAACAACAAACACATAATGCCCATACCTGGTGCTGAACGCAATCTTGTAAATGTCCTCATCTTTCATGCGTACTTGATGGTATCTGGATCTCAAGTCAATCTTCACGAACACTGTGGCTCCCTTAAACTGATCAAACAATTCATCAATCCTTGGTAAACGGTACTTGTTCTTGATAGTCACTTTGTTCAACTGCCTGTAGTCAATACATAGTCTGAGAGTACCATCTTTCTTATTCACAAACAAGACTGGTGCACCCCAAGGTGATACACTTGGCCTAATGTATCCCTTGTCCAACATCTCCTTCAACTGCAAGTTCAACTCGACCAACTCAGGTGTGCTCATCCTGTAAGGTGCTTTTGATGCTAGAGCTGCCCCTGGCACTAACTCAATAGAAAATTCTACCTCCCTGTGAGGTGGCAACTATGTAATGTCCTCAAGAAATACATCCTGAAACTGCTACAAAACTGGGTACCTGTTCAACGCATCTACATCCTCAACCTCCTTACCCTTATCACTAGAAATGTGTACTGCAAATAACATACACCCTTTTTTGGGGCTATGATTTGCTTGCATAGTTGTCACCATTCTAACTGACGTGGCTTTCTTCTTACCCTGCAAGATTCTTGGTTCCCCATTGTCATCAACACACTCAATAGCTTTGTCATAACAGTCTACTTGGTTCTATGAAGATACAACCAATCCATGCTCAACAACATATTGTATGATCCCAATGGTAGTACATTTAGATGTGTTGTAGTAAGCATACCATTCAAATCAAATGCACAATCTCTTACCCAATGATGCACTCTCTTCTTGGTACCTATAGCCAACTGCACTAACCAAGACTCTGCATGCAATTCTTTACTCAAACCACACTTATCCACCAAGTTAGGACTAACATAGCTATAATTAGATCAAGGGTCAATCAAAATAGAAATTACTTGATCACAAAGCTTACCGTCCATCTCAATGATAGATGTTTGGTGTTTTGCCTACATGTTGTCCACTACTACATAGATACATGGAATACTATGAATAACATCCCCAACGGTCTGCACCTCTTGCGCACTATATATCTGAGGCCTACCACCCTGATGTTGCGTACAATCTCTCCTAAAGTTTCCTTGCCACATGTCCAACACTCCAACCAACCAGTGCCCTCACCTCTATGTTGCTGTTGTGACCCATGTCCATGTCTAGCTGCATTGAACTTCTTTTGTGGTGCCATGTTTTCTTTCCCATTTTCATTTTGAGGCCTTGTTCTCTTAGGCTGCCATTTACCTCTACCTTTGTCTTTTCCCTTCCATCCATGCTGAGATTCATTCTTACGCTTTGACTGTTCATAGCAATGCTTCAATTTCCCAATGACTTCCTCAAGTGATCGAGGCTCATCATACTCAATCCAATCTCTAAATGCTAATGGAAAACCACTGACAAATCTATGAACTTTAGCCTTCTCATCAGTAAGATATGGTACATACCTCAATAGCTCCAAAAACTTGGTCATGTACTTTTCATATGTTGTAGTACCTCTCTGACAAGTATTTCTTCTTGAAAAGCCTCTTCAACTCCCACTGACCAAGTGCTCAAAAAATAACTCAAATTTCAAAGTTATTGGATTGGTGTGGAGCCAGGACTACCACGTAGTGTTCATCATCCTGAATCCCGCACAACTCGTTTCGTGCTAAACAGACTATGTATGACTCCAGAAACAAGTTATGTTCACTTTCCCAAACGGGCAAATTTAAAAACAAAATGGACAACCTAGTAAGCAGTCTGTACTGCTGACGTGGTGCTCACTGTGCAGGTGAGGTGAATGTTGACCAGTCAACAATTTATTTTGGTGAATTATATCGTGCCAAGTGGCACATTTGTACTAGTCGAAATTTTCTGGTTTTTCATTGGTTGAAATGATGGCCAACCACAGGCTGACACGTGGCCTAGCCGGAGGCCACCACGTGGTAGCCCAACAGGCCACCAAAATTGTTGCCATAGTCTGGGCGGAGGCAGCAGGAGTCAAACCCTCGACCTCCCAAAACACAACAGGAGCAAACTACCATTGTGCCACAGGGATGTTACTTAAGCATATATGTTGCGTGTTTGTTTTAAAGTTCAACGTCGTCAAGTTTGGAGGTTAGGCAGACTTAACTGCCCCATGTGAACATTCCCGCCAATAGCCGCCATCATTTTATGTGACTGCCCGGAGTCACCGCCACCGCTTGACCACTAGGGTTAACCGCCCATGTGACACCTTACTAGTAAGCCGCTAACGATTAAGTGACCACCGAAGGAAAGGGGCCAACGTCGGGGCTAGCCCCTGGGCACATGACCCCCCATATGACCCTATTTTCCACATTTTTAGGCCTTGGAAGCCAAATTAACTGTTTGACAAATCTGCCCAAATTTTGACAGATTTGGTGGCCCGTTAACGGAAAACGGAGCGAAAATGAGGGTTCGATGTCGGATTTTGGGTAATTTGTGGAGCAAATAGTGGAGAAACTATGAGAGGTCATAACTTCTCTAGTTTTCAACCAAATTGGGTGCAAAAAGAGGCTAGGGAGCCATTTTTGAAAATTATAAATTCATTGGAGTAGGTTTCAGAAGCATTTGAGCACTATAAACACATCTTTTTATACATTTGAGCATAATAGAGAGACCCAAGCCATTGGAAGTTTGACCAAGGAGACGTAGCCCAGGAGGGGTGAACTCCTTCATCATGTTCCTGTTGTGATGTGTTTTTGGTGATGTTTTGTACATGTATTTGTTGTTGTTTAGTTTTTATTTTATGTTAAATTGCTCATAAAATTAACATAAAAACTCATTTTCACTTGCAATAAACTCATGAATCCTTAAGCACATGAATAGAATTTTGTTTATAATCTAAGGAGGATCTTAGCACAACAAAACTAATATTCCTAATTAGATCATTTTGGTATCAGAGCACTAGGTTTGCTTTGTGTAAGAAGGATTTAATTATTTACAATTTTATGTCATGCTTACAAGGTTAAAACTCAAAAGAGGAGAAGGGAAGCTCATTGGAAGCCCTGAAGTTGGGTGAAGGGGAAGGAGGGCAAGGTTGCCACAATTTCCAACACCAGTTCATCCTCAAGTTGCAGTTGAGACTCCAGTGAGCATGTCTCATGAAGGGAAACTGACAAACATGACAGAAGATGAGAAGGTCTTTAGGAAGGCTTTCTTTGATATGACAGAGATGGTGAAGGTCCTCTATGAAGAGATGAATACCAGGTTGTAGGGTGAAAGCTCCAAACCTCCAAAAGGAGAGGGTTCTTCAAGAGGAGGTAATGGAAATGGAGGTAAACCACCACCCTCTCCACCATCTTCTTCACCTACTTTTTCACAGGCATCTTCACCCTCTTCCACTAACACTACCCTTATTCATACTCATTAACATACCTCAAAAGGAACTGGTAAATCACCCTTACTAAAACTTGATGTTAAATTTGAGTTGCCCGTGTATAATGGTGAAGTGAATGCAAAAAATATTGATAATTGGATTCATCCGTTGGAGGTTTATTGCAAAATTCAAAACCTTCAAGAGGATGGCATAAAGATTTAATTAGCTTCCTTGAGAATGGAGGGTGCATCACTAGTATGGTGGGAATCAAAGACACAAGAGGAGATAAAAAAACACAATAGGATTTCAATTTCTTGGTTTGATTTCATTGGTGCAATTAAAAGAAAATTCTACCCTCTAGCTTATATGCAGAAAGCCATCATGAATTGGAAGAAATTTAGACAACTTAAAGGTCAAAATGTGCAAGATTAGACCCAAGAATTTAGAAAAAAGGTCTCTAATGTTAGGTGTAGATTTGCAATCAGAAGACATGTTGTTGAAGTACATAGGGGGTTTACACAATTACCTTAGGCACACTATCTTAATGTTTAATCCCAATAACCTAGATGATGTGTGTGTGCAAGTCACTCATCTTGAGGCAAGAGGGAAAAACACTCCAGAAGAGGGTAGTAAAAAGCCATTTAAGGGTAAAGAGAAAGAAAAGGGTTTCAAAGGAAAGAAAAATCTATCCATAAGAAAGGAGAGAAAAGAGTATGTAAACATTGTTCCAAAGAGCTCACGATGAAGCTAATTGTTGGAAGCTTCATCCCGAGATGAAACCAAAGAAATTTGACAATAAAGGAAAAGAAAAGACAGTTTCCATCATTCAAGAGGATTTGGGATCCAATTCGGGTGATGAAACTAAAATTACAGCCATGGGTGTGAAGGGAAAAGAATTCATTGCTAGCACTAGTATATCAAATTGTCACACTAGTACTCCAAATGAAGAAACAAGGATTGAATTATTTCATGTGAGGGTAATCTCAAAATATACAAAAATTGACACACTTTTTTATAGTGGGTCTCAAGCCAACCTTATATCTGATGATTTAGTCAAGAAACTTAATCTTGAAACCATTTTACATCCCAAGCCATATCCATTGGGTTGGATATGCAAGGACATAAACTTACAGGTTACAAGAAAATGTATTCTTCGGTTTGCAATCACAATAAACTTCATTGACGAAGTTGAATTAGATGTTGTACCGCTTGATATATCAGGGATTGTTTTGGGTAGTCCTTACCTCTATGATAGAAAAGCAATCTTCTATCATCATGAAAACAAGTACCACTTGTTCAAAGATGGTGTGGAGTATATTGTGAGAGCTCATCGCAAGAAATTAAATATTTCATTAGTTAATGCACGATAAATGAAAAGACTAGTGAATTTAAGCAAGAATTTAGTGCTTCTTATGATCAAAGCCAATGTTGATGTTGATTATGAAGCATTCGATGGTTGTTATTCAAAATTGAAAATTGAATTGGATGATGTTGTTAACCATGATTATGAGGTGTTTCAGAAAGCAAAGGGATTTCCTTCCAAGAAGAGAATCCAACATGAAATACCATTGCAACAAAAGTGTCTTCTTTCTAACATTGACATGCACCGGATGTGAAGAAGGCAAAGTGCAGAAATAACAAAGCAAATCCAAGGATTGTTGAACAAAAGGATCATCCGACCATCTCCTTTACCATGTGGTGCACCTCTTGTTTTGGTGCCCAAAAAGAATGGTAAGCATTTCATTGAATGGGATTCAAGAAGTGGTTTTCATCAAAGTAGGGTTGTTGATGGAGACATATGGGAGATGACATTCAAAACCAAGCAAGGTTTGTTTGAATGGATTGTTATGCTTTTTTGTCTTTGCCATGCTCCTACTACTTTCATGCATATGAATAAAGATGTGTTGGAGCCATTTCTAGACATGATAGTCTACTTTGATGACATTTTCATTTTCAGAAAATTTCATTATGAACATGCCGTGTGAGAAACAAATACTTGATGTCATATGTCAAGAACATTTGTTATTGAAGATGTCAAAGTATATGTCGGATAAAACTTCTTTAATGTACTTTGTCCATAATATTGGAGAAGGTGAGCTGAAGTTAGACCTCTCCAAGATTGATGCCATTATGGATCGGTCAATGCTCAAGATAGTCATTTGGATAAGAGGTTTTTTTGGGAGTAGCCCAATGTTGGAGGAAATATTTTGTTAAATTTTCTTCTATTGTAGCTCATTTACATTCTTTGGCAGTTGTGCAAAAGGTCTTCCAGTGGGGAGGCGAACAATAAGAGACATTTGATGCTTTGAAACAAAAGATCAGTTCAACTTTTATACTTTCTCTTCTATACTTGAAAAAGTCATTTGAGTTTCAGGTTGATGTATGTGACTTTGCCATGGGTGCACTCTTCATGCAATGTTGTAAGCCCATTTCATTTCATTCAGAAATTTTCAATGGTGCAGTGTTTAAGTTGCAGCGACAAAGGCACTTTCATTGGATGGGTTTTCTTCTACTATTCCACTTGGTAAAAAGGTATAAGAAATGTATAAGCGACAAGTTTGGTGATGTACTTTCTAGGCCTATAGTTTGTATAAATACTTTCCTCAAGCATCATTTTGTTTTACATGAAAGTTATGCTCAACAAAATACATACTTTCAAGGTGTATATTCAAGCCTGAGTCAAAGGAATCAAGTAGAGGATTTTGTTTACGATTTGCATCATAATGTGTTGTATCATCTTGGTAAGAAGGATGTTTCTACTGATAGTAACATAGAGAAAGCCAAAGAGTTCATTGAACGACACCAAATGATACATCAAACAATGCAAGATCAACTTGAAAAGGGTAAAGGCAAGTACAAAACAACACACAACAAGCATTGTGTATATCACAAGTTCCAAGTCAGTGATAAATGGATAGATATTAGAAAGGTGAGGGAATTGTACCTTCACCTGCTCGACAACTGAAAGTGATATTTTGGGGTCCAAAAGGCCTCCAGTGGGGAGGAATGATTAGGTGCTCAAAAAATAACTCAAATTTCAAAGTTGTCGGATTGGTGTGGAACTTGGATGAAAACATAGTGCTCATCATCCAGAATTCGGCGCAACTCATTTTGTGCGAAACGGACACCGTATGACTCGAGAACAAGTTATGTTCACTTTCCCAAACAGGGGAATTAAAAAAAGGATAGCCCAGTCAACAGTCCGTACTGCTGACGTGGCACTGACTGGGCAGGTGAGGTGGACGTTGACTAGTCAACAATCTATGCCGACAAATTATATCATGCCAAGTGGCACATTTGTACTAGTCGAAATATTGTGGTTTTTCATTGGTTGAAATGATGGCAAACCACGGCTGACACGTGGCCCAGCTTGACGCTGCCACGTGGCAACCTAGGAGGCCACCAAAATTGTTTCCATAGTCTGGGTGGAGGCAGCGGCGTCAAAACCGTAACCTCACAACGCACAACAAGATCCAACTACCATTGCGCCACGGGGATGTTACTTATCCATATATGTTGCGTGTTTGTTTTAAAGTTCAATGTCGTTAAGTTTGGAGGTTGGGCGGACTCAACCACCCCATGTGAACACTCCCCCCGATAGCCGCCAACATTTTATGTGACCGCTCGGAGTCACTGCCACCTCTTGAAAGTCGAGGAAAACCGCCAGGACTAACGCCCATGTGACACCTTATCGGTAAGCCGCCAACAGTTAAGTGACCGTCGGAGGAAAGGGGCTAGTGCCGGGGGCTAGCCCCTTGGCGCATGGCCCCCCTTTTGACCCTATTTTCCATGCTTTTAGGCCTCGATGGCCAAATTAACTGTCCGACAAATCCGCCCAGATTTCGGCAGATTTGGTGGCCCATTAGCAAAAAACGGGGCGAAAATGAGGGTTTGGTACTGGATTTTAGGCAATACGTGGAGCGAATAGTGGAGAAACTAGGAGAGGTCATAGCTTCTCCATCTTTCGACCAAATTGGGTGTATAAAGAGGCTAAGAAGCCATTTTTGGACATTCTGGACTCATTGGAGCAGGTTTCAAAAGCATTTGAGCATTGTAAACACATCTTTTTACACATTTGAGCATAATAGAGAGACCCAAGCCATTGGAAGTTGGGCCAAGGAGACGTAACCTAGGAGAGGTGGACTTCTTCGTCATGTTCCAATTGTGATATGTTTTTGGTGATGTTCTGTACATTTTTATGTTGCTGTTCAATTTCTATTTTATGTTAAATTGCTCATAAAATTAACATAAAAACTCATTTCCACTTGCAATAAACTCATGAATCCTTAAGCACATAAATAACATTTTGTTTATAATCTAAGGAGGATCTTAGCACAACAAAACTAATATTCTTAATCAAATCACCCGCCAACTCAAGTCATTTGTCTTGATGTCTCTAACCCGCTTAACATCTTACCACCAGATGTCTATTTTACCTTTCAAGCTAAAGATAGTTATTCTAACCTTTATGTTATCTATGTACTCATGCAACTCAAAGAATTTGTTCATCCCAAGTATCCAAGCCTCTACCTCTTCTGGCTTCTTCACGTCTCCATCAAAAGTAGGTGGTCTTTCTTTCTTGAATTCATCTGGCAGGTATCCCTTATCATTCCTCCTTTAAGGATGATAGTGATGATGATAATCATGTCTATCAGAACCAGAACTAGAATATTACTTGTACTCATCGCCCCTCCTATCCGGAGTGTCCATCAAACTGCCATCTCTCACTGTGTCAGATCTATTTGACCTGTGTCTACCAAGAGACCTACTGCCATATGCCCCAATAGTTCCATCCCCATGTCCACAGCTGATCCGAAGTAGTCCTTGTTGTTGCAAGTCTGACAAACTCTGAAGAAGTATAGCATTAACCTTTGTTTGCTTCTCTTGTGTCTGTATGATTCCATCATTTCTTGCCTTACAACTCCTTATCTATTCCTTTAAACTTCTCAATGTAACTGCCAAATCAGAAGAGTTCCTAACACCATACCTCTCTTTGGATTCATAGGGAGAGTCTTTCTAGTCAACCATCTTGCTAGCCATTTGATCTATTTCCTGCAAAGCATAATATGGCAGATAAACCAAATCACAATAAATCAACATACCTTAGTATAGCTCGAGGAGGATACCTTGTCTGCAAGATCACCAAATCAACGTGATACATGTATAACATAGACATAACAACATATACACATACGCAATAAATGTATCAACGCATAAACATAAACATCACTCTAGTTAGGGTCTAGTCATCAATGTAAGGCCATATCAACAATGGATGATATGACCGCATGCATGACAACAACCATTACTCCATTGTACACATTGCCACATGCACCCAACAATATGCATAAGCAATGCCTAACCAACTACACATACGCATAAATGCATGTAGTCGAACATAAGTGACCAATTCTTGTAATCAACCCACAAAACTGATACATGTACTCAAAACATACAAGAATGTAACCTAACATACAAGGATGTAAGTAGGTGACATAAAATAAACATGTAAGTGACATATAACCATATACAACCAGTAATATACTCATGACAAATGCATTCCACAAAATCAATATCAAATTTTCCATGGCAACATTACTACAACCATAATCAATCATCAAACAAATGCAACAAGCACATGGAATGCAAGTGTAAGAGACACACATGCAACTGACATGCATGCATGACCAACACACACTACTCATCTAATCTGAGGGTTGAACCATGCTCTAATACCACTCTATAACATCCTCATCCCACATATACCCAAGTAACTAGCCAACCGGGGTAAACATGAGACGAGAGGCTACTTGATTGTATTCAACCTTGTGTGTGACCTTAAGGAAGTGAAATCAACGGAAAAATCACACATAGTCATCCAACATCAGCTTCAAAATCCTCAGGAAACATGTCAGCCACTCAGGCAGCCTGTCCCCGGGCCCCAATAATGTTCTAGATCTCTTAGGCCTCAGTTGCTCTCATGCTATAGCCAAGCGAGCGACCAGAAACCCAAAGTCGCTCTCACAGGCTTGCCTGCCAACAACCAGAGACTAAAATTACCAGTTATGTGCCAGCGACCCTGGGATTTAAGCCACTTTTTTAGGCCTAGAGCCCAGGCCACTACCTAGAATGGAGTGATATCTTCATATCGATAAAATTACAAGGAAACAATGATGCGAAAGCATTAAGATGAACACGACCTTAACCATACCCCTACTAGCCATGACAGGATTTTGTCAAACATATCATCAACATGTAACCTGCAGGTGTAAACAACAGAATTAAGTGTAAGGATCTCATACTTATCTGATAATTTCTATGAACCATTGCTCCCTCATGTCGTTTGTTGCATTATCATCTATTAGGTCATAGACACATTATCCATTCATATACAAGTAAAAACATGTTGAGCTTCATACATAGTTGTTGTCATAAAACATACATATAACCAACATAATAGGAACATAAACATCATAAAAATATCAACCATAAAATCCACATATACATCAATACATTTACACATGAAAATCAAGGGAATGAATTTCTCATTAATGAATGTAATGAATCAACTGGAGATGGGACTACCATGTTCCACCCGACCATAGATTGGCTGAGCCAAGTCTCTCTTCATTCAATCATCCCCGTGCCATATTCTAAGCATGAATGTGGGACTCATAGAACACACAAAAAAAACACCAACAAGCATGGATGCCACTGGAGTTCTCCCCCTACACGATGATGAATTTGAGTGCCTCTTAGTCTCTTAAGATTTACCACAATCCACAGTCTGATCCAGGGATCACTAGGCCCTACACTGAGACACACTCTCCAGGATTTACTATACATCCCATTCTGGGACTATTAGGCCCAACGGAGAGAAAATCCACCTCTTGGATTTACCATATATCCCGCCATTCACTGGCAAGGATTCCTAGGCCCACTGAGGCACACAATTTGGCTTTAATGCAACCCATAGTATGGTTCAGGGGTTACCAGGCCAGTGGCTTTACCATGATCCACAGTTCAGTTTAGGGACCACTAGGCCATGGTTTTTTAGTTCGGAGATCCACCCCACTCAGCTTTGAATCCAATTCGGTCATCCCACATTAACTGAATGTGAGAACCCATCTCATCATATCTATAAGGAAATGGCAAGGCTAGGTTGAAGAACATTGTCACACCTGGCAAAACCCATACCATGATAGAAAAGAACCACATGCAATTCCATGCATGTCAAATCTAGCAAGGAAAATACACATGCAAGTTGATACCTGCAATGAAACTTGTTGTAGTTGCTTGATCTTGCCTTTCCCTGCTTGATCTTTGCTTCCTCTTGCCTTCTTTGCCTTTCTTGCTCTAATGCGAAAGTGCTCCAAGAAACTCTAAGTGTCCAAGAGTGAGAGAGAGAGAGAGAGAATAATGAGAGAGCTCAAAAACTCAACTAAAAAAAAAAAAGTTACCAACTAATCCTCAAAAGCCTTATTATGAATGAGGCCTCTATTATCTTCATTTTCCTCCTCACATGCAACCTGTGACCATTCACTTCCTTTTTCTCCTAATTTCCATTATTTTCATAAATAATTGTGCCAAAAATTTCATTTTTCCTTTCAAAAGCCTTAGCCATTGCCTTTGCCAATTTCCTAAGCCATAAACAATTAAATGAACACCCCTAGGATGTCTTGCCCAACATTCAGCTTGGAATAAGTGTGCCATCGACCGTGGTTATTTTTGGTAACTTTTATTACATGGAATTTTCACAAGGGTTGTTAAATAGATACTGGTCGAATCTAACTGCTCACCAAACCCAGTAGCACCTTCCAAAGCCAAATAGATTTGCATGTGCCCATGCTAGTTGCCATGCATGTTGCCTCTACAGAACTCAATGCCACAACCTTCTGCTTCCTACTGCACCAAGAGACAACCCCTGATCCAATATTGAAGCAACACCCTGAAGTGCTATTTCGATCCACTGAATTGCTTTCCCAGTTTACATCTGTATATCCACATAAACTGACACCATCACCTTGAGCATATCTCAAACCATACTCGACTATGTCGCACAAGTACCTCAAAACATGCCTTTTTGTTTTCTAATGCACCCTATTTGGCTCGACCATGAACTGACTGAGAGTGTTGACTGTGAAACATATGTCCAGTCTTGTGTTAACTAGATGATACATAAGAGATCCAATGAGTTGCATATACAAGGTTGGCTCCACATTTGCATCCTTTGAAGCATCTATCATCCTTTAGTTAGTAATCATAAGCATGGACATGGATCTATAGTCCTGCATCCTAAACCTATTCAGGATCTCTACAACATATCTTTGTTGCCCAAGGAAGATCTCCCTATCCGTCTGCCATACCTCCAATCCTAGAAAGTGGTGCATCAGTCCCAAATCCTTCATCTCAAATTCAACTAAAAAGCCCCTCTTGTAGCCCTCTATGAGCCCTGATGACCCTGTTAAGAAGAGATCGTCCACATACAAAACTAGGATGAGTGGCTCACACCTTACCATCAGATAATAGAGGTTGGAATATGCTTTTCTCTTCATAAAGGCCATCTTCTACAAGTAGTTGTTTATCCGACCATACCATGCCCTTGGAGCTTGTTTGAGTCTGTATAGCACTCTCTTCAGTCTACAGACATGTGTGGCTCTCTCATGCGTGTCAAAAGCCTCTGATTGTTTGATGTACTCCTCCTCCTCTATCAACCTGTTAAAAAATGTTGTCTTGATGTCCATCTGGTGAATCTGCCATCCCATCTGCGTTGCTAGAGATATCACTGCCCAAATAGAGGTATATTTGACCACTAGTGTGAAGGTCTCCTCATAATCTATACCTTCCTTCTGTGCATACCCATTGGCCATGAACCTCACCTTGTACTTCTCTACAATCTAATCATGTTTGGTGCATTTGTCTTCCGACACATTGACAATATGCTCTACCACCAAAGATCCTGACTTGCCCGACCTTTTGTTTCTTCCCTGTGAAGACCTCCTCTAGTGTCACTTTCCCTAATGCCCTATGAGTAACCCTGTTATGTATGTACAGTGTTGTGCTACATACCTCTTCCCATAGAAACTTAGGCATATCCTGGTCATACAACATAGCCTTTGTTGCCCCAAAAATCGTCTTGTTCTTCCGCTCCGCTACTCCATTCAGTTGTGGATTATATGGAGCTATCCACTTTCTCATGATGCCCTCTTTCGCATGGAACCCCGTGAAGTCCTTATCTATGTACTTGCCTCCATTGTGTGTACGATGTACCTTGTTCCTTTTGCTTGTCGTGTTCTCCACAACAGCGTTAAGCTCTTGTAAGCGATTGAAGACATCATCCTTGGTCTTCAAAAAGTAGATCCAAGTCTTCCTGGAGTAGTCATATATGAAGGAGATGAAATACTCGTACCCTATGAGAGATTTGGTGCACATAGGGCCACAAATATCTGAATGTACAACCTATAACACACCATCAGCTCTGCTATCACTTCTTGGGAACACTGCTTTAGTGAACTTCCTAAGCATGAACCCCTTGCATATGTCATTGTGTTTTGTTCTCAGCTCTGGAACTCCTACCACAGTCTCTCTAAGCAACCTGCGTGCTCCATGGTGTAGATGTCCCATCCTCCTATGCCACAACTCTCCCAATTTTGTACCACTGCTACTGCTACTGCTCACTAGTGCCTTTGGAGAATCGAACTACAACCTGTAGAGCTTGTTGCTTCGAACCCCAATCTATTTGACCTTCTTCCAACTCTAGTGTTTAATGTACTCATTTTTCCCCATGAAGTACACGCCATAACCTTTATCTTGTAGTGAAAACATTGAAGTCAGGTTAATGCCCAATCCTGACACATGCAACACATTTGTAACACTACTGCTCTTTCCTGATTCCCTCTAAATGTTGATGGTACCACTCACAACTAGAGTACATTTAGTATTGTTTCCTATCTATATCTAGAAGCCCATCTCCTCATCCTTGTAGTTAGAGATGTAGTCCCTAACCCTCGTCATATGCGTTGACGCTCCACTGTCTATGTACTAGACACCCATAGACGTGGAGCTAGAGAGGCAATCTATGAAAGCAAATTCATCTTCCAACTTGGAAGAAAAATCTTCGATTCCCATTGAAGTTACAGTATGATTCCCCTTCTTTTCCTTCTTCCTTTCGGACATTCACTGACATAGTGACCATGTTGACCGCAACCAAAACTTTTGACCTTTAACAAGTCCTTCTTCTTCTTCTCCCCTTTTAAGCCTTGTCCCTTACTGGGACCCTTTTTCACTTTTCCTTTTCGTGCAAGAGTGACATTCTTTTGTTCCTCCTTCACCTTCATTGCCTTGCCACTGCGGCTGGTGCCATTGGCTAATTTGAGCCTCAACTCTTATTGAGTGAAATCACTCCATATTCAATCCCAATTTGGAAGCTTTTTGCACCCAAAAATCCCCTAGATGAACATATTTCATTCCTTGGAAAATCCATTGAGTGCTATACACACTAACTTGTCATTACTCCACTTCTCTCCAACTGCAGTGAGTTCATATCTGGCAGACTAAATTCTTGTGAGATAGGAAGTTACATCTTCACCCTTGTTCATCTTGATGGTTCTCAGCCTTTCCTTGAGGATAATTTTCCTTTTCTCGGAATGATCCTAGTATAGTTTGACGATGGCATCCCACATCTCCTTCATTGTTCCCTTTTTTTGTGATATGTGGAATTATGGGATCTCTGACTCCATCAAGAATCATCCTCTTTGCTTTGGCATTGTCCCTCTTGTACTAGTGAAACTGGATGGGATCTACAGGTACAACAATATGTGTTGTAGCAACCTCCTTCAAGCCATACTCATCCAATAGAAACAACATTATGGCCTTCCAGACCCATCCAACTTGTCACGATCTCTCAATCTAGTTGCGACCATCTCTGAAAATTTGCAAACTCAAATAAATTGGAGAAATATGAAGAAAATTGAACTAGGTAAAACCCTCATGTGCTTTCTCTTCTTGGCCCTGTGTTGATTTACCACTATAAACCCTCTGTGCCTAAATCAACTCTGATACCATGTGAAATTTCCACGATTTTAATAACTGGAATTTAATCTTCTATCTTTTGTCTTTAGAATGTTCGACAAATAATGATTAATTGACTATTTCAATATTTACAAATAAAATTCAAGAACTGAGAAAATAATGCACACACAAAAAATTGGACACCAATATTTTCGAACAATAGTCCTTGAAAAAACCCCAACATGGGGAAAATCAATGCAACAGATGAGGGTTTATATTATTAATTCTTCAACAATTTAAGAGTATAATGATTTTCTTGCCTGATGATGGCAAAGCTCCGATAAATAATAATATCCATTGGCAAAATAACATTGAGATACAAATTCTCCTCTGCAAACCAAGCCAACCTCCTCCAGTGAAATCACGCTCCCTTCTACACTTACACTACGACCTAGAAATGTTCACTGCTTGCTCTAAAGAATTCACACAGCCTCCGGGAAAATGTCCCTGCAAGTAAAAATACCCTCCTCTGCCTCCTGAAGCTACTCACACCTCCTCCGACAATTCTTTTAGTAACTGGAAATGGAAATACTGCTTTAGCTATGGTTACTAGATAAACTAGCTATCTCACACTACTTATTCGGTCTCCTCTTGTAAATAAAATAGGCGTCTTTTCATATCACTAGGACACTGGAAAATTTGTGGAAATCCTCTCTAGAATTCTCCTCCCAAATCTCTATTGAAACCCTTGCTACCGGTGTCTCCCTCTACTTCAACTGTGTCGTTTCTAACTCTGCAACTTGGTAAGTCAGACTGCTCTATTGTGTCTCTCCAACCCCATCGACTTGCTCTTATAAACTCTCATTCAGTAACCAATGAACATGATCTAATCACAATCGATGGCTAAGATCATCATGACTCCATCAAGTGACTTTTCCAGAAGTCTCTAGAGCAAAATTGATTTTCCTCCATTAATCTGATTTAATTAACCAACTTTCCTAAGTTGGACTTAATGAATTTTAATAATATGCTAATTAATCTAATTGAAGTGATTTCTCACAAAATAATTGTTGGGTATTCAAGAAAATGTATTCCCTAGCCTCTTAGACACCATAGAGACAAGAACACTTGTCCACTGCTACCAAAAGCTAACACATTGCACTACATGTATGCTTGATCAAAGTCTCAAGGCCTTACAACAATGTGTGCTCTTGCGTAACATGTATGCCTGAACAATAGGTCTTACAACTTTGTGAGGAAATATACTTGTCTATGGAAAGATTTCATAACTTGGACCAAAACTCTTAGGGTGTTCACACATCACACACGTTGGCTCCTTCACTATCCTCAAACCATTGAATTCATCCTCGTTTTTTTGTCCATACAACCACTCTCTCGCTACATCTCTAGCTTTGATGATCCATATATTGACCTAGCCTTCCAACATTATTTGCACTCACTGAATCCACACGTTCAGTCATTGGCACAACTTGCACCCTTTTAATGAGCTTCATTCACTTTTGCCACAACACTATAGCCTTGTGTTGCACATGTGCAATATTTTCCTGACAATACACATTCATGCAACACACCACAACACCCTTACTCCACCCAAATTAGCTTTTGACACACTCTCACATTGGCTTTGATACCAATTATTAGGATCACAAAATAACGAGAGAAGTGGTGGTGTTTAAACTCTAAAGACACCATTTCTGGGATACCATTGGCCTCGAAGCACAAATTAACATGGATTTTTTTTACCTTCAAATAGGCTACATTGGAGATTAATACCATGGAAAAAACCATGGGTTCTCACAAACATGAAGCTTGAAAATTGTTGGTAACTTTAATGAATCAAGCTTACTTAAACCACCCTAGCATGTGGTTGTAGTGGAGACCTGCGAGGAATGGCAGGCCATAGGAAGAAAGAGCCACTGATTGGGCCAGTAGTGGGTCAACAAGGTAGAGTCGTGAGTCCATGGAGAAGTGGTCAATGCAAAGGTGACACAAGTGTGAGCCAATAAGGCTATATGAGTGCTAAGAGGGCGCTGTAATTTTTATTAAGAGTGTACAAGGATTGTATAGAACAACAATGGTATCACATTGCATCTAGTGGGATTGGTGGAATTCAATTCTTAGAGGAAGAGAGAGACCATACTAATCAAGAGATTAGTAGTAAATTTGGATGCCTAAGAGATCAGATAAAAGCATTATTGTATTTAGAATTCTCCTACTTTTGCATAAACATATTGTTGTGCCTTTATAATGTGATTTATAAATGGTACGCTAGATTAATAATAACTCCACAATCTAAAATTATATAGTTTCCAATGGTTAATTCTTTTAGCAAATATGAATAGCTATCAAGTAAGTCCTTTTCAATACCATGATAATGGGATGTAATAATAAATACAATTGTGAATTCTTTACATCCATTGAATCAATTTATTGAAAAATCAATTGAAGAACCATTCCATTTTGTGTAAATAATACCATATCTAATCACCCAAGTCAAAGTATTTTGGTTTAACTTTGATTACACATTTTATTTCCTGTTATTGTTGATATTTTTTTCTTATCAAATTTTTAGAGACGATAGATTTAATGATAGGGTCTATTTTAGAAAACTAATATTTTAATGAATTTTGAGTCATGAATTTAATGTTCTGCCCTTTTGCACCCTTACCATTAGAACACATTGCCATTTCACCAAAGCTGGAGTATTTTGGTTTTATTTTGATTATCCATTGTAAATTATTTTTAGTGTTGTTATACCTTTATATCCTTATGTTTGATGATCAAATAAAAATAGAGCTTTTAATGCCTTCAAATCCTGAATGTTTGATGATCGAAGAAAAGATGGAGATAATTTAGAAAACTCACATTTCAATGTACTTTAACTCTTTGATGTATTGTTTTGACCTTTGCTTACCTACCATCAAAATACATGATCATCTTGATTCTCACCTAAGTCAAGGCATTTTTTAATTTTGATTGTGATTTTTAAATTCTTTCTTGTCATTATAAGGATTGAGTTAATAAGTAGACACACTCAACTTATATGATGATATTATATTTTTTGTGAGGTGAAGTTTTGCCTTGACTTGTTCATTTTTTTCAAATATTTTGGATAATCTTAAAATAGGCCATAACCCTTAAACACAAAGTTCCACATTCAAAGTTTTGATCAACTAGGTGGACCCACAACTTCCAACAAAATTCCTATATGATTTGGGGAAGAATTTCAACAAAAAAGAGATTGTGTTTGTCCAATAATTAGCTTACCCCTTATTATTAGATGGAGGAAATTCATAAATTTGGCTTCTAATAATTTGACTCCTTAGAATTTTATTGGTAGTTAAGCCATATTTCATGTGAGGAAAGTCATTGAATTTAGGCATTATTGATTACACACATATCATAGCATCCTACAATGGATAAAAAAACCATTCAAACAACCTTTATTTTGATTTGATTATCAGTGCAAGCTCGCTTATAATGTACTAGCATTGATCCTAATTAGTGATCAATCTCTAGTTAATCCATAAACAACAATTTGTTTATGGCCCATACGTCTCATCAAGCCAGATCCTTCTATGGAATAAAAATGCAATTGAGTTTGATGGTCTCTATTTATGTAAACAATTAACTATCAATGCTATAATTTCATCACCATGAATGAATGGATTTGCATTTTGATTGTGCATACACAAAATTCCAACAAGCTTCATTTTTGTTAGCAAAGTCCATATTTGTTAGCAGGTTGAATTCTTACATATATATAAATATTTGTACTTTACATGTTCCTAAACAACACTCTACCCCTTCAACTTACATTCATATACTAATAAGAAATTATACAATTGGACTATGTAGACCAAGGGATGGCCATAGATAGGGAAAAAACAAACATTGTGGAAGTCATATTGTCTAAAAATCATGTGCAAATTTAAGAACAATCATTTTGTAAAAGAAATTCCCAATAATTGAATCAAAGAATGTTGTAGCAATTGGATATCCAATACAAATGCACACTACATAATTAATTCAAAGAGAATCCCTACTACAAAGCACTAAGTTCAATAAAAAACTTTAAGTAGTGAATTTTAAAGATAAGTGAAAGTCATAACATGTTGTAATAGATTCAAAAATCTAATCTTTGCTAACAATGATTCTAACAGGTAATGGAAAGAGTTGTAGGTGTATTCACATAACACCAAAGAACTATCTCATAACTTAGCATTCAATCTAGAATGACAAGCTTGTTACAAGGGAATGATAAACATGATTTAAAGGTTGAGATCACTACCGAGTTCCACTACCATGACCTAGGGAAAGAAACAATTAATGCACCTGCTAATTAACGAGTGAGTAAAGCACAAAGCTAGTGTTGTAGGTGTATAACAAAAAAGAATTTCTGTTGGCATTTGCAATTAATAATGAGAACGCAACTATGAAATTAAATACACCACAAACACAATATATTGGTTTACCTTGAAAATCCAAATGGAAAAATTGACATTTGGTTGGGATTTCATATTTTCTCTGAAAACAGTGAAAATGTTGAGTTATGCATTCCCAATCAAGGTTTTAATCCATTCTTACTCATTGACAAAAAATCAAGATGGTTTTTGACTCAAAGATAGCCTTCAATCCTTGAACATGCTTCTTATTCCAAGTCCTTCATGTTTTATTACTACCTTGCTTCTTCATTTCCTCTCAAGTTCTCTTGCTTTTATCTTCCTCCAATCTCATTCTTATCTACAGTCCCTCAACGATTTCCTCACCCTTATCATGCTTTCTTAGCACACATCAATTCACGACCCCCTCTATTCAACTATGTTCCAAAGTTCCCTTATGAGTCTTGACATGCAAAATTCTTTTTTAGAGAGCTCAAAACATAGTATATTCACTCAAAACACACTAACAAGCTTTCCACTCAGGAATGGAAACATTCTACTCACCAATATGCCACCTTGGGGACTTATGCACCTTTGATCTCTTCATGTATGATTGAATTCCTTTGTAAACGATTGGTTCACACCCTTTTCCATTAGTGGGTCTTTGACCCTTCTAGAGTTTTTGCACATTCAATTTTGTCTAGGATTGTACACATCAACATTTACCTTAGTCTTGCAATAAAATCCATATATCAGCTTCAAATCCCAACAAATGTACTCAGCCCATTACTTCTATTGAATTTTGAAGAAACATTCCAGCCGCCACCCCAACTTCCACAATTATGAGGGCGATTGTTCTAACTACTTGGTCATTCACAATCAACGATCTTTTGGGCGAGAGGGAAAATGTTTGGATTTAAATTTGAATTTTATGGAAAGGCTTTATCAACGCAATTTCTTGAATCCCCTCATTGTTTTCCCACTTGTGGTATTTGTTGGGTCTAGGAATTAGTAACTTTATATCAATCTACTACTCTAGTTTTATCACTTATACCTAATAGATGCCTTCATAATCAACGTATTTTGCATCATCTTGTCATATTTCACATGAATGTGGCCATCTGAGCTACAAAGTTATATAGAGGTAATAAGTCCAATATTTCTATGGTTTTATGTGTTTTTCTTTATAAAATCAGATAATGTTCAAAGATTGTAGAAATGGACAATTTTTGTAGCTTCTTTGTCAATTCGTAGGAAAATCCAAGGTTAGCATGGTTTTTGAAGCAGTGAAGCCAACTTAACCACATGGATAGGTGGAAAATGTTCCAGTATGGTGATACGCCTATTTGGCATGACAAAGAAGCCATTAGATGATTACGATGGCACTGTCAAAACTCCAGTCAACATATCATGTGGCATAAAGAACAAAGCCATATTGCACTAGAATTGTTGTTTGGCGATGGAACTTACTTGAAGCGAGGGAGTTATCTTCTTCAAATCTGGTAAACTGAGGAATAACACGAGGATGATTATGTGTCCATAACACGTCTTCATGTGTATTCACCAAGTCATCAATGAATCATAGCAATAGAATTTCAAAATTGTAATTGGACACTTAATTATTGTCCATTTTCTAATATGTAGAAACATTATTTTGAGTTGATTATTTTTTTAAACATTATAAATTAACTCGTTGGACAAGTGAGTGATATAGAAAGATAATTGACATATAATTTATAATAGTTAGTATGCACTATTATTTTCGGTTCAATATCAAACATTGATCGTTTTTTTGCCACTACAAATTGATGAATAACTTGTATCAATTGCAAAAGAGTTTTTTTGTGTTGATTTAACCTCATGCGATCACCTAGAGGGCCCCCTTGTGGACGTGTGAGACATTTGTAGCCTAAGTCTTTTATTTTTACTTTATTACAACAAATACTTTGTCTTAGGTTTCGAATCGTTGCTTTCTTCTTTTCTAGGTCCTAATCAAGCATTTGAAAATTATAAGAAAACACGAAAAGATTCACTTATAATTATTTACATTTATGCATTCATAGGACAAATTTATCATTTACATCATTTTAACTTTACAGACATACTTGTCAAGATAGTTCACACACTCTTGTAAATTATATTCTCAAATGCTTTTGAAATTTTGACGCTTTCATAGAACAACCTTTACATTGTTTTTCATAGAGCAACTTTACATTCCTTCTAAGATTACATTTCAGTACTTGCTTTAGTAGGTCAATTTTGAATGTTTTTTATGCTTTTCATATAACAAAATTTCTTTCTTTCATTAAATACGATTTCCACGCTTTAGAAGAAAATTCCTTTGTTTTCATAGTTCATATGTCAAAGCTTTCCTAGAATAAGTTATTTTCTTTCATAATTTAGATTTATATACTTTCCTAGAGTAAAATTTCATGCTTTCGTAGCTTAGATGTGTGTTTTTCTTAGAATAAATTTCAACCGCTTTCCTAAATTATTTTTTATTGCTTTTCTAGATTAATATTTCTGTCACTTTTCATAGATCAAGTATTTAATTTCATGTCATTTTACACGCTTTCATAGACTAATATTTCATTTCATGTCATTCATAGAATATGACTTTCTTTCATTATGATTTATTTCCATTAGAATTGAAAGCTAAACTCCTAACATATATTATGTCGTATACTTCACAAGTTTACTTACTCAGATTAATGATTTAATGTAACGGAATTTAAAGCATAATTAAATTGACTAACATTTTTGGCATTGTTTTTAGGGAAGTATACATAGGTTTTAGTTTTTTATTTAGATTTCTTTTTAAATTACGTAACTCTGGATAGGAGGAAGGGTAAGATGAGAGGTAAGAACTCGTGCATCACATTGTGATGTTCCTCCTAACCTTAGTTCAGTGAATTACATTTCATTTTTAGTTGCATAAGTTAAACTTCATTAATTTTAGAATGCATGCATAGGGAAAGAGATTCAAGAGACAGATTTGTTAGAGGAAAAACTTCAATTCCACAATCACCTACAACCACCACTAGATCACATGGTGCAGAAAGAACCATGTCATCATCCGCATCATGAATTCCTACTTTTTCAAGTAGAAGAAGGCTTCCTGAGGTACGAGGCTATGAAATTGGGACTAGATAAGAACCAGCCTCTTCAACATAAGCAGTTGTAGATGAACCAAATCTTCAATTGAAGCTGTAGTTTTTCTTTATTCAACGTGAGAGCAACTTGTTGGATAAGAACATGAAGTACCTACTGAAGGAGGAGAATAAGGAGGAGGAAATTTCTTTGGAAGAACAGTAATAGACGAACTAGAAGAAGGAAATCCAATTGAAGAACCTTATTACCTCAGTTCCGAGGAATTAATGGCAAAAGGCGAAGTATAAGCATTCCCTCCTCCCAATGGACATGAAACAATGTTAGGAGGAGGAGGAGGAGATGATATACCACCACTTGGAGGTGGCAAAGGAGGAAGAATACTACCTCCTAGAGGTGGAAGAGGTGGCAAAGGAGGAAGAGGAAGAGGAAGAGGTGAAGATGGAGATGATGACAACGAAGGAGATCCTTTTAGATTTCGCATTCAAGATACTAATATAAATGTTAATATGAAGTGCATCTCTCCATCTGTACTTCCCAACTTCCATGGTATGAGACCGAAAGACCCAGAAACCTTTCATTTTGAATTTGAAGTACTTTTTAGATCTTATGAGTACTTACTTGATGCTCAAAAATTGAAATTGTTTCCCACTATATTGAAAGATTGAGCTCTTAAATGGTTTATAGGATTAGGTACTAACTTTGTAAGATCATGGGATGATATGAGACAACTCTTTTTAGAAAAATATAAATATTGTTGTATACAACATGATCTTAAAGAGGAAATATTTAAAATGAGCCAAAAATAAGATGAGAATCTTGAGGATTTTGTAGAAATATTTGTTTGTAATGTTAAAAGGACAAAATTACATAAACTAGGATTTGATACACTAAAAATCCTTTTACTTAGAGCAATCAAGGATGAGTGGATTGATCTCCTTAATCTAATGGGTAAATGGGATGTATCATAATTATCATTTGAAGAAATATGTGAATTATGTAAGCACATATCAATAGGAATGGAAAAGTATTGCAAAATCCATCAAGATCCAGCCATAACAAGATTAAGTAAATCAACATCAGGATCGATAACTTTAAAACAAACATTCTTGAAAATCTAAGTGAATAAAATAGCTATGTTAAGAATGCAAAATAAACGAAGAGTTGAGAATGATGCTTTATTTATATTTTGTCCTAGATGTAGGAAGAAGCATCCATTGCAGGAATGTCCAATTGTTAACATTGAAATTTGTATCATTTGTGCAGAAACACATGCTACAAAGGATTTCCCATCATTACAAGGATTGAAAGTAGTCTACCAAGAAGATAGTGGAGCAAATCGAACACCAAAAAAACTATGCTTTGTGGGTCCAAGGAAATTTTGGGAGCCTCGAAAATCACGTATGATGCAAGATCCTAACCAACAATTTCAAGCTTATCCACAACAATCTCAGAATAATTGAATACACAATTTCCTTGGCAACCCTAGCCACCCTAAACCTAAAATCAAAGGGGAATGAGGTTGGAAAGTATCTTATGGAAGAAATCTACAATATTGCCCATCTTTCCCAATATCCTCAGTATCCTATGGTCCAATCTCAATACCATCCACCTTCACCACAACCTCAATCACACCTACAATTGACTTCTAGTCAACGTCTTCCATTACCACCTACCCAACCACCTCAAAGACTCACTCAACTACATGCACACTTGCTTCCAAACCCAACAATAAAGTTAATCAACGCACTTACAATGTTGAGATACAAAATTTCCAAACATACATGATAGCTCGTTTTGATTTGAATGATATCCATCTTAGATCAGGAAGAGCTTTACAAAAAAAGGATTCCCCTATTGTCATTGAAGAGAAAAAAGAGGAAGAGATTCGTGATAAGGAAGATATTCTTGACAAGGAAGAAATTCCTAATAAAATAGATGATACAAAAATAAGACAAACTCCTACACTAGCAAAACAACATTCTATATCTTTAGAAAACCCCCCTTCGAGAGAGATTAAAAATAGATAAAGATGTAGAAAAATGATTGATTTTGCCAAATTATGATATGCTAGATGAGTTACGAAATATTTCCATTAAATTTTCTTTACTACAAGCAATAATTGATATTCCAATTTATGAAAAACAATAAAGGAGTTATGCATTAAAAAGCCAAGAAGAAAAATTAAAGAATTTCAAAAGATTCAACTCATTGGAAAAATAACATAAATCATGATGGGAAAGATTAACATAGAAAAATATCTAGATCTAGGAAGTCCAATTGTGAAAAAACACATTAATAATGTTGCAATCCCAAACACATTAATTGATCTAGGTGCAGCAATACATGTTATGACTAAAAGCACTATGGATGAACTACAATTAACGAATCTTCAAGATACACCCATTGTATTACAATTAGCAGATATATCTACAATAAAACCATAGGGTAGATTAGAAGATATACTTGTATCCTTATATTCTTGGGAATATCCAATTGATTTTATGGTATTAACACCAAAAACCAATTTAGATGGTCATCCATTGATATTAGGAAGGCCTTGGTTAGCCATGACTAATGCATTTACTAGCTATAGATTTGGTGACATGATAATTTAAAATAGTAATTCAACGAAAAAACTTACATTAGATCCTCCAACAAGAGAAATCACTGAATTTGAAAATGAAGAATGGATTGATGATGAGGAGGAAGAATATGAAGATGTGCAACTTGTTCTAACTATCTCACAAGCAATGTCTTTTAAGCAAGATGATTAAGAAAACCAATTAATGCATCTTATGAATAATTGCGATTTTTTTCAATATCTTGAAAAACAAAGTTATTGTGTGAATATGTTAGCAAAAGGTTTTCAAGAAAATTGTAACATTGGAGATTTTTCGTCACATCACTTTATGCTATCACTAAATTCCATGGAAAATTTTGACAGTAATCCTATGGTAATTAGTCTAGTAAAAAAATTTAATAATAACTAGGAAGAGTTTCAAAAAGAATAATTCGTCAAATGTTGCAAAAATGTTCCTCTGCCTTTGCATGGGAATACACAGATATGAAAGGGATTAATCCTAACACTTGCACGCATCAAAAATACATACAAGAGAATGTTAGACCCATGAGACAACCTCAAAGAAGGATGAAACATAATTTGAGGGAAATAGTGAACGAAGAATTGCAAAAATTATTCAATGTAAACTTTATCTATCCAATTTCTGATAGCAAGTGGGTTTCACCATTGGTAATTGTGCCAAAAAATAATGGTAAGTGATGTGTTTGTATAGATTATAGGGAACTAAATAAAGAAAATTTAAAAGATCATTTTCCACTTCCTTTTATCGATCAAGTCTTAGACACATTAGCAATGAAAAAATATTTTTATTTTCTTGATGGCTTCGATGGTTATAATCAAATTCAAATAGCACCAAAATATCAAGATTAGACTACATTTACATGTCCTTGGGGAATGCATGCTTATGGGGTACTTCCTTTTGGCTTATGCAATGCCCCCACTACATTCCAAGGAGCAGTACTAGGTTTTTTCTCTGACTTGATTCATGATTATGTTAAGGTATATATGAATGATTTTACAATATGTGGAAATTATCTAGAAAGACTTGAAATATCCTTATTAGATTTCAAGGAACAAACCTTTCTTTGAGCAATGAAAAATGTTTTACGATATTTAACGAAGATATTTTTTGGGGGCATCACATTTGAGGTTCCAAAATGAAAGTGGATTCAACAAAGGTTTGAAGTCATTACCAAAATTTCAATACTCAAATCTCAAAAGGACGTAAGAAGTTTCCTTGGATTTATAAGATATTATTGAATATTCATAGAAAATTTCACAAAAATAGCTTCGCTATTTTTCAAATTGCTCACCAAAGATTGTGAATTTTATTGGGATTCTTCATGTAAATTAGTTTTTGATTCATTAAAAAAAATCTGAAGCGACTATTTTAAGAGGGCCAAATTGGTCCCTCCCATTTCTTATTTCTATAGATGCTTCAGATACATCTTTAGGGGTTGTACTTGAACAAAATGATTAACTTCTTATGCATTTTATTATACAAGTAAAAAATTAACACCTGCAAAGTTGAATTATACAGTTACTGAAAATGAGTTTTTAACAATAGTCCATGCCATCAATAAGTTTAGACATTATATCACTGGATATCGAACTTTTATTCATATTGGTCATTCTACCATTAGATATCTAATGAATAAACCTATAACTAATGGTAGAATTACTAGATGGATTTTACTATTGCAGAAATTTAATATCACTATATTCGACAAACCTAGAAAGAAAAATATAGTTGTTGACTTTCTTTCTAGGATCCAAAATACTAATATAATAGTTCGTGTAGAGGATAATTTTCCTCATGAACATCTTTTTGAAATTTCTATCAAATCTCCTTGGTTTGTAGATATTGCTAATTACTTGGCAAGATGAAAGCTTTCTCCTCAATTAACAGCTAAATAAATACAAAATTTATTAGATCCAATACACCATACTCTTGGATAGAAGGAAAATTATATCGAATTGTACCAAATCTAATCATCAAAAGGTGTGTACGAGAGGATGAAGTATTTGATATATTCAATGCGTGCCATGATGAGACTTGTGCAGGACATTTCGTTGATAGTAGAACTACATGCAAAGTCCTTCTCTTTAGATATTATTGGCCTTCTCTTTTTAAGGATGTCAAAGAATATTTCAAGAGATGTGACAATTGTCAAAGAATGGGAAGACCTATTCAAACAGATGAAATCATCTACAACCTCAGGCATTGATAGAGCCATTTGAAAAATGGGCTCTAGATTTTGTGGGTCCAATTATTCCAGCTTCCAAGAAGAAAAGGTACATTCTTGTCTATATGATTATGCCACTAGATGGGTAGAGGCTAATCCATTAAATTTTGCTACTAAAAATGTTGTTGTAACATTTCTTTTTGAGCATATTTTTACTCGTTTTGGTGTCTTAAGATAAATTGTTATAGATCAGGGTGTGCAGTTCACGCCTAGGTTTGTTCATAAGATCATGGAGTAGTATAAACTTAGACATCACAAGTCTATTCCATATCTTCCACAAGATAATGGACATTGGAATCAACAAATGAATTTCTTGAAGCCATTTTGACCAAGGCAATTCATTTGCATTGAAAGGATTGGGTAGATAGACTTCTAGAAGTACTATGGGTGTATCAAAGCACATGGAAAAATACCACAAGAAATACTCCTTATGAGCTTGTTTATTGAAATCAAGTTCTACTTCCAATAGAATTCCAAGTGGAGACATATATAACAGTAGCAAAGTTGGGCCTAGATCTCTCTTAAGCCCAAAAACAAAAATTGGCACAACTCAACGAGTTAGATGAAATCAAACAAGATGCCATTCAAAGGACAAATATCATTGAACAACAAAGGACAAGATGGCACAACAAATTCATCCAAATCAAGAAGTTCAAACTAGGTGATTGGACCATTTTATTTTATTTCAAAATTTAATGATTTTCAAAGAAAATTCCAAACATACTTGTTAGGCCCTTATGAAATAGAAGTTGTTTTTTTATAATGGAGAAACAAGAATCAAAACTATTGATGAAGAAGAAATCACTTTTCTTGTTAATGGGCATAGATTAAAGTTGTATCAAAAGCCCCTAACAAGAGAAGAATTCATTCAAAATTTGTAGCAAAGTACCGAGTTGAAGTTGGTGGAAAAAGGAGATTATTCTCCTTCACCACCAAATGTTACTTGATGTCATATATATATATATATATATATATATATATATATATAATATATATATAATATATATATATATATATATATATATATATATATATATATATATATATATATATATATACGATATATATATATATATACATATATATATATATATATAATATATATATATATATGAAAACCAGCATGTTCGCATAACTATACATAAATCCTTGTCGAAAACCAAGTTCTCGCCGATCATGATTTCCCTCTTTTCCTCGTAGATTTGCACAAAATTGATCCAAAATTCTCGATTTAAAGAGCTTATTTATCTCTAAATAAGATCAAAACCATTTCCAATAACATCATCAGGGTATTTTGCAAAAGATTTACAGTAGATTTCTCATTCTGATAAATTTTTCTAGACATAAGAAATTCAGTAGTTGTCTAGTTTCATTAGATATTTGAGTAGCAATCGTGATCCTATGTTTATGTTAGCAATAATCTATATCAGTAGCAGGTACCAGAGGTAACACATGTTAGTTTGATTTTATTAAAGATGAACTATAAACCTAGAGTATTGGGACATGTATATTATTCTCTAACCTAGCTCAATAAAAGGCTTATTCTAATTAGCCTCCACATCAATTAATGATGGAAAAGTTCATTCCATATTTCCTATCCCTCAAATCATAATATACTTGATCCCATTCAACAATATAATCCCAACTAATCAAAGAATCAATCATAAAATTGTTGAGATTTTATTAGAGGAATATGTACTAACTACGGGATAAACAATCCTATTACTCCACCTCCTCTTGTACAAATAATCATTCACCTCTATTCTAAATTCCATTCCATTACTCACGAAGTCATCTTATCGTCAATTAACTCAACCATACGACAACCATTCCCATAGTAGTTGACTAAGAGTGCTTGCTACAACTCACAATTCGCAACACTTAGAGATGGGTGTGTTGAACCTGAAGGTGTAAATTTTTTGGAGGCATACCCAAAATGGAAGAAACAATTACAAATGGTTGATGGCTGATTTTTTTTGAAAAAATTCAAGGCCATGATGTAGAGGTGACAAGGGCATTTGTTAGGGCCTTTAATGGTGTTGAAGTAGAGATTAGAGACATCAGGCTAAAAGTAACAAAAGCATTTCTAGCGGAAGCTATAAAACTGCCAAGAATAGGGGAAAATTGGTTCAAGTGTCAATGAATTAGGGATGATTCATGGGAGACTTTGTTCAAAACCTATAACATGGATATCACAAGTTGGAAGAAAGGGATGCTAGTATTAGCCTTCAAGAAGAAATGAAGAAATTTACCATACATCTTCCAAAAATTCATAACCTGCGAAGGGAGGTATGGTACAATCCTTTCTATCATATAAGACTTCTTATGCATTTTCAAATGGGTAAAGAAGTCAACTTGGCTTACTATTTGATTAAGGGTCAAAGAAAATGGCATTCAATATCCAAATAAATTCCAGGAACATAGATACAACTCTTTATCATTTCAATTGAGTAAAGATCTTTGTTGAAGAAGAATTAAAGCTTAGAAATGATACCTGAGAAAGTTTTTTGATAAGGAATCATTTTAAGGAAATATCAAAGGAGGAAGAAAACAATGGCCCAAAAAGAAAAAGTATAAGAGATAGGGTTTCGTTTTCAAACCCTAAACCTATAGATGAAAATACAAGGGTCGAGAAAATATCAGTGTAAGAAACAAAGGAAATTATGCTCATAGAATCAAAAAATCTAACCGAAAACCCAACATCAGAAGTTGAATAAATTCTTGAGGTCAATGAAACCCTAACTCTTGAGCCTGTTGAAAAGGGAGAATCATCAAATTCAAAGCATGTAGAACAGAAAAATAAAGGGTCAAAATGACAAAATAAAACTCAGAAGTAGTCAATCTCGAAACTAGAGAGAAAATTGGGAAGAGCAAACAAAAAGGCTCTGGAGAAAGTTAAACACAATGTTTCCATTATACTTGTTCCAGATAAGAAAGGAACTAAAAGGAAAAGTTTTGAGGAAACAAACGATTTGTACGAAAGGGTTACAAGAAGTATGACAAAGAAGAATAGCCTTGTCTCGCCTAAAATTTTAGAAATTTCAGAAGTGGAAAAGTTTGAACTACCACCAGCAAGGCTAGCAAGGGAAAGTTTAGAAGTTGAAAAAATGCAACAACAAGTATATGACTATGTTTATTCCCCGGAGTAGGAATTACATAATCAAAAAGTAAATGAATATTGTCCCATTCCTAAACATTCTTTTAACAATGATATTCTAACACCTTCAATCCATAGTCCAGAACAATGTAATTTGCTTTGCAATATCTATGTGGAAGAAGATAATATTAGAACTTTAATAGAAGAAGTGGTTGAATTGGAAATTTTAGAGAGGCATATAAAAAAGGAAAATGAAATCCCTAAAGAGAAAATTCACAAGATGCTCAAAAGGATGTATCACTGGTATCATAAAAATTTTAGGCTCAAGAAAATTAACTAAGAACTTTGTAGTGCCCCACTCTAGTCGACTGACAATGATATGAAATTAACATTTATTTAGCCCTAAGGCCCACACTTTATTTTTCAGGACCTCAGGCTGAGGATCCGGACACATGACTCTATTATTAGTGGTTTTGATGTTTATATATGTTCTCCATCAATATTACGATGAAGATAACACTAATGATTATGTATGTTATATATTGGTATTATGATGATTGTAGCATTAATGATTATGCATGTTCTCTATTGGTATTATTATGATTGTAGCATTAATGGTTATGCATGTTCTTTATTAATACTATGATGATTGTAGCATAAATGGCTATGTTTGGTCTCTATTGAATTTATGATGATGATAGCAGTAAAGGATATGTATGCTCTCTATTGATATCATGACGATGATAGCTTTGATGGATAAGTATGTTCTCTATTAATATTACGATGTTGATAGCTTTGATGGATATGTATGTTTCCATTGATGTTATGATGATGATAGCCATGATGGATGTGTCCCCTATGTTAGCAACTTGCATTAGTTCTGGTTCACAGTGAACTATGATGCGAATGACTAAGTGATGTTAATGATGCTATTATGACAACGACTAACATTGAGAAACCTCGTTACTGATGATTAATGAGTATGGAAGGAAACCTCTAGAGGCACTCGCATATGACGAGTTGACAACACCTGGTTTGATGAAAATTTATATTATTTTATCTTTGAAATTCTATGTCAATTTTGAAACCTGCTATATATTTTTTCTGATGATATGTTAGTGGTTGCAGGCACAGATTAGTTGCTTGGCCGAATGACTCACATATGGGTGATGGGGTTGTACAATTGGATGGAACTACATGAGAGGGGTGGGGTAGTGTCCCTAATCTCACCCACTAGCACTCCCATTGTGACTTGGGCTGCAAAGGTTGAAACACCTTCGCCTTGAAGATCACGATGTCATAAGAGCATATCCCAAAGTTGGGTCACTCATGAGGATTTTACGGGGGCGTGCGCATCAAGGCGGATTCCTTGATCCCCGACACCATTAGTCTCACTATAGCAAGCAACATAAGAGATGCTAGTGGTCTCTGTTGTTGCACTTATACTTTCCCCTTGTAGTCGCTGAATGCTTGAAGGGCAACTGGCATGGCACCCTTGGAACTTCAAGGGAATTTCTTGAAGGGCATGACCAACTTGGCACCCTTAACATCACAAATAAATTGTTAGGCGTGGCACCTTTGGAACTTCAAGGGAAGTTCTTGAAGGGCACGACCAAACTTGGCACCCTTGGCATCACAAATAAATTGTTAGGCGTGGCACCCTTGGAACTTCAAGGGAAGTTCTTGAAGGGCACGACCAAACTTGGCACCCTTGGAATCTTTAAAAATAAATAAATTAACAAATATAATCAAGAAATGAAAACTAGGTAAATTTTCATCAAGGGTAAATGATGTTAGAAACCGAGGTAATTAAATCAAGAATAAAACTTGGGTTAAGAGGATCATAGGAAGAAATAAAATATTTTATCTTAAAAACTCTACCTCCCCATGTTGGAAAATATTAGGTAGATTATTGTAGTTTAATTATTAGGTAAAAAGGGGAAAGAGGGACATAAATGTAAGGATAAAGATTAATCCTAAAATAGTTAAACCTAATTAAGAGAAGAGGATGGTGAATTAAAATAAGATTAATAAATTAAATTCTAGAGCAATGTAGAAAACCTCCATGTGGCAACAACCAACATAAGAATATCCATTTAAAAGATAAATTGAGTTAAATTATGGAGTAGATAGGGGATCAAATCTTGACTCATTAATTGACTTTAGTAATGAACACAAATTAAGGAGTAAAAAGGGGGATCAAGAGACAACTATGAGAAGAAATAGGAATCTTGTTGAGGTGAGGAAAAATAATATTTTTAAATTAAAATTTAAGTAAATAATTTTGGAGATCCTTGATGAGAGAGCGACACATGGGTGGGTGAATAATCAAACTATTGAATTATCAAAAATAATTAATTATGCATGAAATTCGAAGTGTCACCTATGAGGACTCCTATAAAATAAAGGGCAAGCCATGGGAGAAGGGACCTTTTCTTTACCCTATTGTTGGATGGATGAGACTATGCTAGATTAGTGACTACGAGCTATAGTGAGTTTGGTGAGGTAGAGGACTTTAGAGAGGGGACTCTTGAGCCAAGAAGTGCTCTCCTCTACCAGCTAATACATTCCTCTATTGTACAACCCCATTGCAGCTCGGGGGTCCGCAGGGAAGGAGAGTACCCAAGGAGTAGGTTGGGAGGTCAACCGGTGGGTCATTGCATTTGGATCAAGCACATCGACCTTCACACTCGGAGGCGACTGACAACAAAGGAAGACAAGTAGCGGCAAGTAAAGTTTGAATCTCGTCTTCTGGTGAACGCTACCTATGTTGTATTATATTCTTTTATGACTTGTTTATGGTTTTAGTTAAATGTATGTAAATTAGATGATATGTTCAATGAAGTGAAATTCAAGAAAGTTTTATATAATGCTTAATAATTTTTGGGTTCCCAATGTTATTTTCCTTATGGTTGTATTTTTAGATTTAAAAAATAAAAAACAAATAAAATAATAATAATAATAATATAGGGTTGGTCCCTACAAACTCCACTTGAAGATCAAAAGTTTGAAGGAAAAAATGCTAATGAGAAAATCAAGATGGTCTTTTGCTATGGAAAAGAAGGGGAGTCAAAGCAACTTGGACATTATGATCCAAGCATCTAAGATCATACACTGAATCAAGAAGCCGACATAATTTTGTAATTTTTCCAAAATGCATGAGGACATGCAATATCCTAATTGCGGGGGAATGTTAGGTATAGAAATTAGTATCATTTTTTCAGTATGCTACTCTATTTTTATCACTTATACCTTGTAGAAGCCTTCATAGTCAACCTACTTTGCATCATCTTGTCATATTTCACATGAACATGGCCATTTGAGCTACAAATGTATATAGAGGTAATAAGTCTGTTATTTCTATGGTTTTATTCGTTTTTCTTTATAAAATCATACTAATGTGCAAAGATTACAGAAACTGACAATTTATGTAGCTTCTTTGTCAATCCATAGCATAATCCAAGGTTATCATGGTTCCTGAACTAGTGAAGCCAACTTAGACACATCGACAGGTGGAAAAAAGTTCTGATATGGTGATCCACCTATCTGATGCAACAAAGAATCCATTTGATGATCACGATGGCACGATCAAACCTTCAGTCAACCTATCGTGTGGCATAAAGAACAAAGCCATATTGCATTAGGATAGTTATCTGGCAAGGGAATTGACTTCAAGTGAGTGATTTATTTAGTTATCTTCTTCATATCCAACAAACTAAGGAATAACATGAGGATGATTATGTGTCTGTAACACATCTTCATGTGTATTCACTGAGTCATCAATGAATCTTAGGAATTGAATTTCAAAATTGTAACTGGACACTTCATTATCGTCCGTTTTCCAATATGTAACAACATTATTCTGAGTTGGTTATTTTTGAAAACATTATAAATTAACTCATTGGACAAGCGAGGTATATACAAAGATGAGTAGTATAAAATTCAGATCAGTTGTGTATGTATTATTATTTTTTATTTAATACCAAACATTGATCATTTTGTTGCCACTGCATATTGATGAATAGCTTGTATCAATTACAATATATTTTTATGTGTTTCTTTATCCTCGTGTGATCACCTAGAGGGATGCCTTGTGCACGTGCCAGACATCTGTAGTATAAGTCTTTTATTCTTTCTATGTTTTAACTCTATTTTTGCTTTGTTTTGTTACAATAAATACTTTGTCTCAGATTTCTAATCATTGCTTTCTTCTTTTCTAGGTCCCAACCAAGCGATTGAAAAATATAAGAAAACACAAAAAGATTCATGTGTAAGCATTCATAGGATAAATTTCTCATTTACATCTTTTTTACTTTACAATCATACTTTTCAGGATAGTTCATACACTTTTATAGATTAGATTCCAAATTCTTTCATAAACAACCTTTACATTGTTTTTCATAGAGCAACTTTACATTCCTTCTTAGATCACATTTCAATATTTTCTCTAGTAGATCAATTTTGAATGCTTTTTATGCTTTTCATTGAACAAACTTTCCTTCTTTCATTAGGAACAATTTTTTTCTTTCATTAAATAAGATTTCCACGCTTTCCTAGAAGAAAATGTCTTTGGTTTCATAGTTCAGATGTCAAAGCTTTCTTAGAATAAGCTCCCTCCTTTCATAGGTTAGATTTATATACTTTCCTAGAGTAAAATTTCATGCTTTCATAGATTAGATGCATATTGTTTTCTTAGAATAAATCATGAATAAATTTCAACTGCTTTCCTAGATTCTATTTTATTGCTTTTCTTGATTAGCATTTCCATTGCTTTTCTTAGATCAAGTATTTCGTTTTATGTCATTTTACATGCTTTCATAGACTAATTTTCATTCATGTTACTCATAGAATAAGAATTTGTTTCATTACGATTTATTTCCATTAGAATTGAAAACTAAACTCCTAGCATATATTGTGTCATATACTTCACAAGTTTACTTTCTCATATTGATGATTTAATGTAACAAAATTTAAACAATAATTAAATTTATTGACAGTGTCAAAGTCCATATCAGTCCTCATATGTTCCAAATCAATTGTTTCTATATATTTATTAATCAAGCATTTAGATTACATATACATTATTCCTGGATTAATCCAATTCATCTTTGTCAGAATAGTGACACTTCCATGCTGACATAGGTAAGACAATACCATTAACATAATAAATTAAATTAATTATAAATTAACTCGAGGGGTCAAGATGGGGATTTCACAACCTTGTACAGTAGATGGCAAAAAATGATAAATTTTATTACAAATCATAACATGGTCCACCACATTCTCAACAATTACTCTAAGTTGAATCTACTAGAGATTAAAAAGTTCAAATGCTAGCCATTACCTAACCTTTGGATGCTTTTTGAAGATAAGAGAGGCATTGCTTAGTATGGTCTCAAGTGATTCATTGAAGGTTTTAAAAGATATGGCTTGCATCCACATCTAATAGATATGATTTTAGGAGGTGTAGGACATAATGCTTAATGGTTAAAGTGTTGGTAGGGATAAAGTAATTATAAGTAAAAAAACATAATTTACTTTTTAGTATAAGAGAGATTTGTAATTCCTTCACTACATAATATGGAGTTTATAAATAGCACATGAAATAATATTATTGATATTATAAGATGAGTAATTAATTACATCTCAAGGTGCAAACCTTTCCTCAAGTTTTGCACTCAAAAAGATGTTTGCATCTTAAGATATTTGATCCCTCTCGGCGCTTGGTAGGATCCTAAATTAAGATGTATTTATGTTGTTGTAAAACTAAGGTGGAAATTGAAGTATTTTATTTATGGCTGCCGTTGATTTTTTTCTTTTGTTATTACTAATTTTTAATTTGTTGATGCAAGTATTATTTTATTATTTTTAAATATAATGATACGAGACAACATCTCCCTTATACTAGGCTATCGACACAAAAAATTATAATTTTATCCATAACTACTTATTGCTTTTCAGCATGGAGGAGATATCTAATTCCATTGCTACTCAATATGGAGGTGATACATGGAATTTAGAATAATATTGATATTACCCCCTACTGTTAAGGAGATGTGTAATTCTTCCTACACTCAACTTAGAGTTGACATTTGATATTTAAAAAAAGAAATATTAATAACACATTTTGTTAGCCATAAATAAAATATTTCAATATTCATATTAACTAATATTTCAATGCAATAATATATATATATAGAGAGAGAGAAGTTTTTTTCTTTAACTAATATTTCAATGCAATATATATATATATATATATAGAGAGAGAGAGAGAGAGAGAGAGAGAGATTTTTTTTCTTTTATTAATTTTAACCATAAATAAAATATTTCAATGCATACCTTATGTAGTATAATTTTAGAGAGAAAAAGTAAAAAATGTTTCTAATATTTGAGGTCTCTATGATCTGAGTTCCGTTGGGAATTTGTTTTCAGATCTATCATATGAGAGTTTGGAGTTGTCTATTTTTCAAACCTACTCATGAGGTTCATCATCCTATTTATTACTACCTGGCATAATCAAATTTTTTCACATTCTCATCCTGATGATGAACCTCATTAGCAAGTTTGAAATGTGAGTAACTCCAAACTCTCATGTGATGGATTCATATAAAAAGTGTATTTTCCAGTTCTTAATACTAGAGAAAGAAAGAGAAATTTCTTATCTAGTTGTAACAAAAAATATTTATTGGAACGAAAGCATGAGAAACCTCAATGTACTTCCTCACATTTCGTGGATGGAAAACTAGGTAAATTGTTGGTCTTGATTACGGGGCCTCACCCTAAGGGAATCGAAGAGAGTTGAACTCATGATCAGCAACAACAAGCAACAATATCAAAGAAATTCATGTCTAGTTGTAGACCACTTGAGTTAACCCTTAGGGCTATATATATATATATATATAAGTAGAGAGAGAGAGAGAGAGAGAGAGAGGAGAGAGAGAGAGAAGTCCACATGGATATAAACATTTCAACATTGATAATGTGAACCATAAAAGAAATATTTCTATGCCCGTGTCAAGTAATATATCTGGATGTCATATCAATGTTAAAATGTTTATATCCATATGGACTCTTTGTCACTATATATAATATATATATATATTATATATATATATTAATATATATATATATATATATATTCAAAGGAACGAGTAGTGATTGATATTTATAAATAAAAAAACCTAGTTTCTTAGCCAAAACCCTTATATAGCTCCTCATGTTCCACATTGATACTATATTCAGAAGCCCAAAAAACTTCTAACCTATGCTTATGGCACTTCTTGCCATATATTCTAAACTAGTGCTTGTTGTAAACTTTGCAAAAACTCCTAACATCAAAATATACCTACATAACATCAAAGGAACATAAAACACATAACATCAAAGGATTATAAAACATTATGAAAGGTCTAGGAACTAAATATCATAAGAATATTTGTTATTGTTGTCAAAGTAAGCACCAACTCAAGAAGATAATTGCATAGGCTTGTAGAGGGCTTTAATCCCTTTCCAACAAGCATTTGCATGCCTTTTCATTCCTCCACGTTAAAGAGAAATGAATTTTTCAAAGAACAAAATCCATATTTTGCCTCCCAGGACAATTTGGCCTTTTTATGATCAAGTTGGCCCTCCTCCCAACAAACGTGTAGGTTCATGAATGATTGACTAGTATAAATTAGAATCTTCTAATTCAAAGGAAGAAACCATTGTTCATCATGAAGAAAATCCTAGAAGTTTTGCTAATGTCCTTAAAAGATCATATCATTCTAACCTTGCAGGCAACAAAGTTCATCCAAAGGAATATCTCATCAAGGCAAGCTTATCCTAACAGGTATCAAATTGTTTTCCTTGGTCATTGTTGTTGTTGTTGTTGTTGTTTTTTTTTTTTTTTTTGGTCATCAAACAAAACATTTCAAGGCTTATGGGGCTAATCTTCAAAATAAGATTGTTGATCCAAAGAACCAAGGCCAAATCGTGACTTATAAATCCTTTTCTCCTCTTTAAAAGTATAGTCTAGAACGTTACAAATGGAATAATCCAGGCCATATAGCACAAAACTGTCCTCTAGAGCAAAGAGAGAAAGTTTGGAAAATCTACCTTTGAGAATTGCAATATAACTTTATGTGCTTAGAAAAAGGAAAATCAATGGTTCGTAGATAGTGGATGTTCTAGGCACATGACAGGTGACCATAAAAAGTTCATCTCAATATGCAAAGAAAAGGATGGAAATGTGACCTTTGGAGACGATGGATCTACTAAATTGCTGGTAAAGGCATGAGTCTCATCAATGTCAAGGGAAAAGCACAAAATGCAATATATGTTGAAGGATTCAAGCATAATCTTCTATGTGACAACCAAATATGCGATTAAGGACATGATCTCATCTTTCATTCCAAAGACTATGAGATAAGGAGATCATATCCAGGAAAACTAGTAGGAAGAGGAGTACAAACAATAGATAATGTATACATTCTTAGTGAAATTCAAGAAGATAGATGTTACATGAGTCAAGCAAATGAAAGCTAGTTGTGGCACAAGCATTTGGGACACCTAAGCTTTGATAACTTGGTGAAGATAAACAAAAATCAAGTAGTCAGAGATATCCCCAGAATTTCAGAACCAACAAATTTTATTTGTGCACCATGTCAACATGGAAAGCAAACAAAGACCAACTTCAAATCAAAGGAATGTTCGACATCAAAGCCTCTGGAAATCATTCATGCGGATTCATGCAGTTCAACCAGAACTCCAACTCTACAAGGAGAAATGTAATTTATTTTATTTATAGATGATTATACTATAATGATGTGGGTATTTTTCATAAGATATAAGTCAGAAGCGCTAGATTGTTTTAAAACTTTCAAAGCAACAGTTGAAAATGAAAGTGAGATGAAGATCAAATGCTTAAGAACAGATAGAGGCGGGGAATTTACCCCAAGATAATTCAATGAATTTTGTGAAAAATATGGACTCATAAGGGAAATTTTTGTTGCTAGGACTCTACAATAAAATATAGTAGTAGAAAGAAAAAAAAGATCTATACAAGAGATTGCAAGAACAATGTTGTTAGAAGCTTATTTACAAGCAAAATTTTGGAGGGAGGCAATTGGCGCAACATCTTGAACAAATCTCAACTTTGGGTAACAATTATAAAACTCCATATGAGTTGTGGAAAGGAAGGCCCGCCTCTGTGAAACACTTCTAAATATTTGGAAGCAAATGTTATATGAATATTAATGGTGATTCACTAAGGAAATTTGATTCACATGTTGACGAAGGAATTTTCCTTGGATACTCATTAAGAAGCAGGGCCTACTAATGCTATAACAATTATTTGCGAAAGATAGTTGAAAGCATTGATGTAAAGATAGATGAGGATTTTCCTGAAAAAGAAGTAGTCCAAACCAATGAAGAAGACCCTATACTTGCAAATCCAGAGGAAGGTATTGCAAAAGAAGAGAAGGAGCTGGAAAATCAAAAGGAGGAACCATCTCAAACACCGTCAAAGTTAAAGTTTGTACAAAAACATCATCCAAAAGACCAAATCATTGGGGATGTGGATGGAGGAATACAAACTCGAAGAAAGATGACAAACACACCAAAAAGGAATGATATTCCCTTGTTATCCACAACAGAACTAGAGAATTTCACTCAAGCAAGGATCCTCACTAGATAAAAGCAATGGAAGAAGAGATGAACCAAATTGAAAAGAATGGAACATGGGAATTAGTACCTCGTCCAAAGGATAAGAATTTCATAGGAACTAAGTGGGTGTATAAGAACAAAATGAATTAATATGGACAAGTCATTAGAAATAAGGCAAGCTTGTTGTGCAAGGGATACACTCAAATTGAAGGAATTGAATTTGAAGAGACTTTCACTCGTGTTTCCAGACTAGAGGCTATAAGGATGTTTTTAGAATTTTCTTGTTCAAAAGGCTTTAAAACTGTATCAGTTGAATGTGAAATCAACCTTTCTAAATTGATATTTGAAAGGAGAAGTATACATGGAACAACCAGAAGGGATTGACTTGTATGAAAACAAAGACTTTGTATGCAAATTAAACAAGACACTATACGGATTAAAACAAGCTCCAAGAGCCTGGTATGATAAACTTGCTCATTATATTCAACAACAAGGATTCAAGAAAGCAGTTGTAGGAAGAAACCATTACATGAAGATGGACAAAGACAATCTGTTAATCACATTGGTATACATGGATGATCTGATTTTTGGCAGCAACAATGATGAGACAAGTCACAAACTTGCCCAATAAATGTCAATGATTGGAGAGTTGTCTTTCTTTCTTGGAATTCAAGTAACTCAAATTGATGTTGGAATGTTCATAACACAAACGAAGTACCTCAAGGAGATGCTTAAGTGATTTGGGATGGAAGAATGTGTTGTTGTAAGCACACCTATGATTATAGGTTACAAGATGAGTAAGGATGATGAATCCCATACATTAGATGCAACTCTCTACAGATTAATGATTGGAGGGTTTTTATATCTGAGAACTTCATGACTAGACATCATGCAAGCAATAGGAATGGCGGAAAGATTCGAATCAACCCTTAAGGAATCTCACATGCTAGTTGTAAAAAGAATATTTAGATACTTGAAAGGCATGCTTGATTTTGGAATATGGTGCCCTAAGAGCACAAATCTTACCTTTTTTTTCTAAGTAATATTGATCTATTGATATGGTACAAAAAAATTTACAGAGAGGCCTGGCCTCAGAGTTGTTGAACATCTGTCATCATCAAAAATTGAAACTGTTTGATTTGGACTGCCCCAACATAGGGGAAACCAGTCCAAGAAGCCTTTAAAGACTGCCCCTGTTTTGGGGGAAACCAACCATTGAACCAGAAAAAAATATAGTTGAGTAGACCTTGGTTTTCCTGAAAAACAAAAAGAGAATGCAAATCTAGAACCAAGAGACAGCGAGACATGTCCACCTGGCGGAGACTCAGCCAGAGAATCCAAAACACATGGCGGAGAATCAAGACACATCCAGACCACAAGACCACGAAACCACAAAACCACAAAACCACAAACCAGTGAGATATATCCACCTGGAAGTTGGGCGCCTTTGCATGAGGACACATGTTAGGCCGGTGGCTCCTCCAGAGCAGGCTCCTCCTCAATTCGGCAGGCAAATTGATACTAGTCGTCATCCTCTTCAGACGCGCCTTATCCATGAGCAGGTGGAGCTTCCTCAGTGCCTTCTGCATCCATCTGTTGTGCACAAGTGTTGTTCTGCCTGCTGCCTGAAACCTTCGTGCCATTATGCTTGTCCTCCTCTCCCAAAGTGTCACCAACTTTAGCTTTGCCATGTAGAGCCTTTCTGCTTTCACTTTGCTGCTTGTTGTCCGGGATGCTGATCCAAAGATTACTAGGCACATCCCTACTCTACTTGTTCCCGCGACTTAACAGAGGAGCTTGCGTCGCAGACTCTTCCTCGAAGGAGATTATGATAGTTGCAGTGGTTGTGGGCCTATTTAAGGAACTACAGAACCGAAATTGAATGCTGTGAGGGGCGGGAAAAGGAGGAAGTGGAAAATCCGCAGAGCGAACAGCATTGTCCCTCCTACCTCGGCCACTTCTGGTATTCAGGTAGCGATGAGTGAGGTGAATGAGCGGGTTGGGCATCTTAGTAGTTGAGTCTGGGGATTCAGAGGTGGAGTTGGTCGAAGCTTGCGAGTGGGTATATCCTCCATGAGTTCCTCCGCGTCTACTGCGCATGCGGTGCCTGAGGCGAGCCATGGTAGAATTGTAAGATATGTTGACAACAGAGGAATTGGACGAAAGACGATGCTAAGTTTGAGCAGGGGTGGTTGGACCTCGATCTAAAAGACAGTGTCTGGAATGCGAAAAATGGAAACCATTACCAAAATCCAGGCAAGGAAGAATCAGGGAGCGACTGCCTGTTGCAGTTCTAATGCACAGTTCAGCGGCTTACGGAGAACACATGCCATGGAGAAGGGGAGGATTAACAAAACGATCTGCAAGGGCCATGGTGTTGAGGGAGGTGAGCTCGTCACAGCTTTCGGGGTCACTAATTATCGCCTGCAATGTGTTATTTATTCATCTAAGGTAAGCTCTTAGGACGATGCAATTAGCCAGATGGCTCTCCGTCCCGCCAGCGGTCCGTCTTGTCATCTTAATTGCCATTGTTGACACCCGCATCGGAGTGCGTTTCCTCTCCATTAGCACTTTCCTTTTGCACTAGATCATTGAAATCCTGCAATTGATGTGTGTTGGTTATAGTGCTAAGAGCTCCCACATGAAGAGTCTTACCACTATCAATGCCAATGTTTGCTAAGAAGTCTGCTACTTTGTTACCATTCCGACGAATGTGCCTGATGGTTACTGCTCTATGAGTGAATAGCCACTATTCAATATGTTCCAACCTTTCCACCAATCTGCAATTACTACCCACTTTGTGTGCTGGGCTTCCCTGTAAGATCTGAATGACCATGTTAATTAAAATCTGAGAGTCCCCTTCAATTATGAGTGGGAAGAATCTATTGCTCTGAGCAAGGAGAAGTCCTTGCCATATTCCTTCTAATTCAGCTGAGTTGTTTGTATCCCAACCAATTGACCCCATAAATGTTTGGAGAACATTGCCCTTGTGATTTCTGAATATTCCTCCAAATCTTGCTTTACCTGGATTTCCTTTTAACGCTCCATCAAAGTTGAGTTGTACCATGGGTGTTGGGGGTGGAGTCCATCTGTCAGGTGTAGCTCCAAAAGGAGGGATTTTCCTTTGGTGTGCCTACTTGTGGTTCCACTGAAGGTTCCAGTTCTCCATATATTTTATTCCTATGGAGTGGAGGGGAAATCATCATCCAACCAAGTTTGGAGCATCAAGGTTTCTCGTATGTTTTGACTTATGTTGTTCCATAGAACTTCTAAAGGTGAGGAATGATCCTTGAAGATGCGACTATTTCTCTCTTTCCAGATTGTCCACATGAGGAAACTGGGTATTAGCTTCCATAAGGCATTTAAAATTTTGCTTTTATAAGGATGAGGTGCCCAAGAGCGAATAGTGTTGGTGGAGTTCTCCTTATTTCGTCCATCTCTTTGACATCTGAAGCTGACTTTCTCCCAAAGTTGGGTTGCTAACAGACATGAGTTTAGGAGATGTTCCTTAGTTTCTTCTGCCTGTTTACAATTTGGGCAGATGGAAGGTCCATGAAAACTTCGTTTCCTTAGATTATCCCAAGTAAGGATTCTATTTTGGCACAACAACCAGAGGAAGGTGGAGATTTTTGGCCAAATTGGGGGATCCCAAACTTTGTTCCAGAGGCTATTCTTGACGGTATGGTCCCTTAATATTATATGATATGCTTCTTGGGATGTGAAGGTTCTTCTCGTTTCATAACCCCATCTAATGGTATCTTTCTTATTAGAGTGGCGTATTTTCCTATTTGAGAGTTATGTGTCCAATCTATCTTTGATGGACTACGTGCCTTGCCAAAGAATGAGGTTCGAGCTTAGCCATTGTCTGTAACCTTGGGTGTGATCTGCCTCCCAAAGTTGATTTACTTTAATTGTCGGTTGCTCTACCCAATCCTGAAGCTGGTGGGGTGTGAGTAGGTCCTTCAATTTGGGTCTTTGCTGCCAGGAGTCCTCCCAAAACCTCGCATTATCTCCATTCCTGATTTCCCAAAAGCTGTGTTGTTGAATTAGATCTCTATACTGTTTGGCAGCATTCCAAATTAGAGAGCATGTGCCAACTTCTTTGAGCCGAATTAAATCATCTATTGGTCTATTATTAGCATATTTAGCTGTCCAGAGGATTGCCCAAGGAGTATGTGGGTTCAAGATCCATTTCCACCAGATGCGCGCTCCCATGACCTCGTTGCTATGCTGAGGGTCCCGTAATCCAGTACCTCCAGAAGTTTTTGGGTGGCAAACTGTTTCCCACTTTACTAGAGCCCATTTTCTATTTTGTTTCATATTTCCCCATAAAAAATCTCGTTGAAGATTTTTGATTGCTTTAAGAACCCATTTGGGTGCTGCCAGTACTGAGAAAAGGTAGAGCGGCATAGATTGTAGCACTGCTTTGATTAAAACTAGGCGGCTCGCCATGTTGAGAGCTCTGAAGGTCCATGAAGAGATACGGGTTTCCAATTTTTCTAAGAGTATTTTCCAGGATGAGTGCTTTAGTGTAGAGGTTGTCATTGGAACACCCAGGTATTTGTTAGAAAATTATATATTACGGAGCAATGGAACACACAAAATATTGCAGAAATATAAACACAGAAAACACATAAAACAAGAGAGACACAGATATACGTGGTTCACCCATTTTGGGCTACGTCCACCCCAGTCCTTCCTTTCTATTATCCAGCAAAACGAAGAGACACAACCTATAGTAGATCCGCTGTAATATCCTCTGTTTTCTCACAGTCTCACCTCTCTGTTTCTCACTCACAGAATACACATCTATTACACAGCCTCAAATACAATGCCCTCATCTGAAGAGAGGGGTTGCCTTCTAGGGAAAAAAACCCTAAACTAAACATAAGTTCTACCGTCAGATCATCCGCCTAATGAACGGCCCAGATTGACTAGAAACTACTATACTTTTACAAGGCAATTTTACATTTGTTTTTAGCTTCGGGGGCGCTGCCCCCGAGCCCCCGCCGGGGGCCCGC